>JAQGCW010000355.1:0-12478 GCA_034700065.1 Mesodorylaimus bastiani | reverse complement strand
CAAGTCGAATGGGAATGGTAATTGGCTTTTCATCGGTGAATGGACTTTGGCTTCCTCAAATACGCCATTTCACGATGAAGGACAACTGAAAGAATATGCTTGAGCACAAACAATTGAGAGCATTCGGTCGAGCAACTGGTCGTTATTATAGATAAGACACGGAAAGAACTTTTGCAATTCTGATTTTAAAGCTACCCCCTCGCAGTCTATTGTCCGACAGACAGACAGACAGTTACAACGTGTGGGGATAGATCTTTCGCACTATCATTTTTTCGCACTATTATTTTTAATTAAATTGAAACTCTAAAAACCTGCCTGTCTCGAACGACATAATTTCCGTACTTCTGGATTGTCCAGACTCATAATTTCCGCTAGAGTGATTATGAGACCCTTTTTTTAATCTTCATAATATGCACCCTCTTGTGCTTCCTACTTCGAGAGGGCTCATAAACACCCCCGCAGAATCTCTTTGAATCAAGGCGGTCGATTTGTACCTCTGTCACTCGAACCGTCTCTCGCCTGTCGTCATGTTGAACACCTCTGCTCAACTTTACCTTTACCAACAAGCCCTCAATTACACCTTACCTTCGTGCTATCAAAATTGTTCCTTCGAACCGCCCATTTCGAATGATCACTGCTACAGTACGTACGACAACGACTTTGCAGCCATTCTGTACTATGCCGATAATGATACCGATTTTCGAGCCGAATGGACGTGCCAAGAATTAAAAGATTACTGTTGGTGGGTCGATGTGTACAGCGGTATATATTTGTCCCTAATAAATATCATCCGAATGGGTGGTTCGGGGCTGAAAACAATCGGCTATGATGTGTTCGCCCCGATCGGTCTGTTGGTGAATTTCAACTTCTTTCTCACGTAATGTTCGCCCAAGTTGGAGGGGAGCGTGTTCCCGTTTCTGAGATTCATCGCGTTCGCACAAATCGCGCAAGCCGTCAATTTGATTCTCTTTTCGCAGCAGGGTGAATTTTATTATACCCTACCCAAGAATAGTTTCGTAAATGCTCTGACAACGTGTCTGATCAATTCGAACTGGTTCGATGCGGCGAAAGTATTCGCTACGTCCATGGCAATGTTCATGAACCTCGATCGGTTCCTGTCTGTATATTTCCCCTTGAAATATGGTAAACCACAGTTTAAGATGTTTATCCGTATCGCTCTGTCATGGTCATGTTTGTTCTTTACTTTTACTCTGATCGGCATTCCCCTCATCGTTTATGATTCTACGGCCAAGAATTGGAAGATCGACTACGGAATGGCTAGCCATCCGTTTTGGTTTTCCGTTACCATTTTTAAACCATTTTTGATTTTGTACGGCATAGCCGAGAGTTTACTCTCGTTGATCTTCGGCGTAGCAGTTGTGATTGCGGTACGCAGGAGAGGACGGATCGTGGGGAGCTTAATGTCCTCCGACGAGGCTCGAAAAGAGTATAAGAAAATGGTTTTCCTATCGAAAGTTCAAATATTAGAAACACTGGCACTAGCGTTCGATCTGTGCTGTCTTGTCGTGTCGCAGCTGTACTCACTCTTAGGCCCTCTGCTAGGAGAATGCTTTACTACAGGGAACAGCGGATACGGCGAGGCGTGCTACGGTCCATTCATATTAAAACGCAACCAGCATGTCAGATATTTTAACAAGATCTTAAGCTCAGTGTTCAATACTCTCGCTAAGTGCTGTCATTTCGAGACATTTATCATATACTTGATTTTTGTGAGAAAGATCCGCGCCGCGTTTTTGGGAATTTATCCGTCGATATATCGTAGGTCGATGTCGGGACTGAGAAAAGTAGGGCTGAAATTACGCCTGAGACCTCTCGGAACTTCGATGACGTTGCCTGAGAATATCCAAGTGAGAACTGTGTCTGGTGTTGATAGTTGACTGATTCTCGTTCTTGGTTTTTATTCTATTTCTCTATCAATTTCGAGTGCACGAAAGTGCTTTTGTATGAATAAATAAATATCTGGTATGGGTATATGTATCCAGCCTGTTCTATGTCGTGGTAGGTGTGTAACTATACCTTTTGCGTAATATAAATGTGAATGTGTGCATTTTGGGCGGTTTTACTCTCATTTTTTAAAATTTAATCAAGTGGCTTGGTGGCTTCTACAGGCATTTTTAATAAGCGTCGCGCTGTGAACGCTCGAACTTTGATTGCGACCTCGACTTTTACTGCACTGCGCCCTTTTTGCTGCGATGATCGAAATGATACTAATATTTTTATCTCAACTGCAGTGGAAAGATTTTTAAGTTTTGTGTTTTCCCGTGTCCTTTCACCCTGGAGTGCGCGTCTCGCGTTTGGTGAATGGGTATAACATTTACATTTTTACATTTTTGTGCCATCATATAAAGCAATGGGAATGGCAACGGGAATGGCAGGGCACGCTTAAATTTCCGAGTTGCACAGATATTCCGATAAAATGCGTATATAACGTACCGTAGGCTTTGAATTTTTACAAAAAATGTTTTACCCGAAGGTCGCATCCAGTGCCTTGAGATGATCATCATCGTTCGCAACTTGGCTTCGGTATTCTGCAGCAAGAAAATCGCCTTCCTCACTTTATTAGTTGTATGCGGGTTGGTCGGCGTTTCGATATGGGATCCGATTATGATGTTCTACGCCTATACAAACAATGATAACCAAGTGATTTCCGTACGCACCGAGGAGATTGCGAGCAGAGATATGATTCCATATCTGGAAAACTTGATCTTCCGCATCGTGTAAGACATCTCCGCCATATTTCCCGAATTAGCCAACACCGTAAACTTACACGATTTGCAATATCAACAGAACGTTACTATTACCTGTAACAAGTATCTGGAGAAAAACTTTTCGGACGGAACACTCGTGTTAGACCGATTGAATATGAGCGACGTCAACGATCTCAGCTTACTGGTATACCGGTCTCAGCTTACTCAGCATTTGGCAGCTATTCTTGTTTTTGTACAACAAATACGCTGCATTCCGGCAAAGATCCATCAGCGGGACAACCGCGTCGGCTCGCAGCGAATACTATAACTAAATCCTTCGTTGTGAGCATCTTGATAAGTGTTGGCGAATTCATGACGAACATTGGCAGAGAGGATCATCCCATCAAGCAGAACATCATCAACAACAACAACAACAACAAAAGAATGGCGGAGAGAACACTGGAACGGCGCTTAAATCGGAGGTCGATCGGCTGTCCGGAGAATTGACGAAACCCAAGAAACGCCTGTTCCTGTTGGAAGGAGGACTTGGAAAACAGGCTGATGCGCTGGAGCAAAAGGTCGAGCGATTAGAACAAACACTGGAGCGTCTCGAATCAAACACGGTTGAGACCAGGCGAATGATGCAAATGCTTTTACAACGCCAACAAGCTCAACATCACCTGCAGGATCATGAATTTGACGTGGTCCATGCAAACGAAGCCATCGGAGAAAGTAACGAGCAGCAAAACCCAAACCGCACAAAACTTGTTGCCGTATTTCTGCGAAAAAAGATTTGAGATCGGAAATGATCTTGTGTAGTTTACCATTTTTTAAACAGAAACAGCCACCGATCTTCGCGTAATCTTTTTTTTGCAATTGTCGTAGTTATTTAACCTACTCGGCTTTGTCTGTTGGATGCGCAAACAAAGCGGCGTTAGGTTGCACTCTCACACGCATTCTGTAGATAGTCTGGAATGTTATTTGGCACCGACGCTGCTTTTCGTTAAAGAATATCATTACCGTATTTTACCATGTTTGAAACATTATTACACTTCAAATCACAAGGAAAGAGGATGCGGAGGGGGGGGGGGGTCGAAAACGAGGATGCGAAACGTCCTGTATGCAGAGACAGTGTACGAACTGTGTATCCATGGAATAATGACCCGCTGCAATCGATCCCATCTACACTCTGTCTCCTGATCTCCTGGTCTTTGCGATCGAGTTCTAAAAAGTTGTGAAAACACAGACAAGACATCATGAAATACTTTTTAGTACGTTTTACATAATGCATAATTTAACCAAGGTTGGTTAACTTAACCAAATACTTGGTGAAACTTGGTGAAATAAACCAAGGTGGCTTAATCTAACCCAGATGGATAAACTTTGGTTGTTGTAAAAAATCTTTGTTGATAATCATCAGATGAAAAACTGCCATGGGGAGCTCTTCCTTGAAAATACTTCGATCATAAACGAGAAACATCGACGTTTGAAAATAATGAAAGGCATATCAGAGCGAGTCCTATTAGCTGATTATTAGGAATAAGATTGTTATTAGCTGATTAGGAATAAGGTTGCGATGGAAGGAGAACCTAAACAAGATGACAACAAGCTTGATCAACTTCGATCTCCCATAGAGATACTCTAAACTAAATTCTGAATTACAGAGCGGAAGCAAAAGAAAATTAATCAACGGTTGGAGACATGTTTTTGAAATTTCCATGTGTCTATTATAAATGAAGCGTTACATTTGCATTTTCGCGATTCTCGCTGCCGAATAATTCAAAACTGTAATCTTTTCAATCAGTAAGAATTTTGTTCAACGGAATGCTTATCGCACTGAAAGACGTTCATCCATTTGAAATCGTTTTGCGAAGATAATATACTTAATTAGACTGACGCCATAGTTAATCGAAAGTTTAAAAAGATGCTTATCATATCACAGTTCCTCTCGATCTTTCGCGGCAAGAAACTGGTCTTGGCGTCTTTGTTGATTTTTTGCTGTCTAATAGCAGTAACCGTATACGATTTAGCCTTCATTTTCGATACGTACTTAAACGATAATCGAATGACTGTTGTGAAAACCATCGAGCTCGGAGAGAATGACACCATTCCCTTTCTGGAGAATTTGGAAATCAGATTGACGTACGAAGTGGGACTCTTGTTTCCGGAATTGCAGAATGCGACTGAGCTTTTTGATCGTTCCAAAAGGTTATTGAAGGAGGAGATTTTGAACGGAACATTTTCTATCGAAAATGTCAATATAACAAAACCGGAAGTTGGTTTAAAAATGCTCTCACTAATGGATTCGATACGTTTATTGGACACGTTAGGTATGCGGTGTACATACACCGATGAACTGGAAAGCGAACACGTTGCTCTTCGGAAAGCTTACGCATTTCTCAACGATATTATGCGTTATAATGGAACGTCGATTGAAAAGTTGGAAAAAGAAATGTGGTCCTATTTTCGACGATATTTGATCAGTAATTCGAACGATGTCGTCACTCCGGACGAATATTTCCTCGAGAACGCCCTCACGCAACAAATGATGTACGGCGATATCGTGACACAGCGAATTCTCAGAGGGGCGAAAGCGAACTCAGAAATATTGCTAGGCCCCGCCGAATACGGAAAATACACGAACGCGGATGCTCCTTACGCGTTCACGTTGTACATTCACAAGACGCCGACGAGCTCCGAAACATTTCGGGTGCCATTCGATCAGTTATGCGACATCGAATTATTGATCGACAATATCGGCGTTTATGATAAGAAAGCTGTCACTCCGTGCGCGCAGGGACACGATACGAAAAGCGTTCGCAACAAAACTAGTATCGATCGAAAAGTATTCCATCAAACATTCATCGAAAAATGCGGCTGCTTGGCATACTCGGCTAAAAGAGAATATCGCGCTGTGATGAGCGACGATTCACGATCGATTAAGGAAGATCCACCGTATTGCGATATCGAAGCGTACCTTCGATGCGCCAACGTGAAAATCGAATTCGACGAGAGGCACGTTCTACCGCCTTGTGAAAAATCGAAAAATCAATATCAAATAATTTCCAATTGCGTCCCGTATATACCGAAGGGACGTTCGTCACTATCGTTACAAATCGTTAATAATTTTTACGCGGTCTACGAGGAACACTATCAAATGACACCTACACAATTCATCAGTCAATTGGGCGGCGATATCGGATTGTACACCGGGATCAGCGTGTTGACCCTGTGGCAATTGATGGTCTACTTGTACAATAAGTATGCTAAATTCAAGGTGGCGCATGAACATTCGGGTAGCTCAATTAACCCGACAGGATCGAACAACAAAAACGATTTCCTCAAAGCATTCGTCATCAGTTTGTTCAAACATATCGAGGAATCCGTGACGAATGTGGGTAATGTTTACAGCGAATATGGAAAAGTTGTTGAGGACAGACGATCGATGCAGCAAATGCTAGCGAAAATTAATGAGGAGCTAAATCAGCGTGTGGATCGGAAGATGAGAAAATTCTGCGAAGATTCCGAGCGATGGCAATCGAAAATGGCGGCACGTCAGAACGAGATGATGGCGATGATGGAACGAATGATGAATCGGGAACCAGTGCGAGATCAACGCGAAGGATCGAGGAAGAAAGGTTACACTTGGGTCGAGGAGCTGTGATCAGCTGAACAGCTGGACAAAAAAATCGATATATATATATATATATATATAAATGCGCGAATCATTGATCTAACTGAACAAAATATTTTTTTGACTATGCTGCAATTTTTTTAGTATAGCCCGAATTCATTCGAGACTGCTTATGACACTCATCCGTCTCACATATCGAATTCACTTACAGTACCTGCACTTCGGTTTTTGGTGTGAAAATTTATAAAAAGACTTCATGTCCGGTTATATCAGAAATGTTCAAATCTTAGTTGTTGTTTTTTTGTTTCAGAAAATTTTCTAAGGTTTGAAGTTGCTTTCGAATGGAAAATTGCTATTCCGGCATTTAGGCTGACTTGTGTGTGAGTGACGGTTTGTGGTCGCTTTTTTAAGTTGAGTTAAGTTATCTGTATCAAATCGGATAGACAACGGCGGATGAGCGCTCCACAAATTGTTATGACAAATGTAAAAATGTCTGCTAAAACCGCGAAATTTCCAAACCATTGCATTCAATCAACCATTTCGTTAATTAAAAGTGCTGCGGTTTTAGCAGACATGTTTTACATTTTTCATTGGCAGTACCAAGAAAGAGATTGTAATTGCTGACAGTTCGTTTTCGGAGCAAATTTTGTGAGAATCGATTTGCTTATAACCATGTCGAAATGAACATGCAGATAAGGAACAACACTCGAGGCGCCTGCATTCTTCCGATGGTGATGCGGAAAGCTACGACTGACAACCTTTCGATCAGGAATTTGTTTCGACAAAAAGCGTCACGAAGGGCGTCCCATCTTTTGAAAGTTTTGGAAAACTGGCAAACAGACAATTATTTTTTTAGAATTCTGGTGCACGACCTGCTTTTATCCGGAATCGAGAGCTGCTTTTTGGTTGGTTTTCATTGATTATCTTCGTCGGACTTCAATGTCTGCCGATAGGCATTTCTGTCACACGCACGACTGAAAACTAATACACCTTCTGACCTTGAGGCAGCCACAAGTACTGATGGTACAGTATATGGCAACCAAAAACAAAAGAGCAATAGGGCAATAGCGCCAAGGTTTTTCAAAAAGAATAGGGCAAACGCATCCGCGAATTGTCGATCAATCGACGATAGAAGGGATCCACCAGCGCCGACAAATGCGATCAAGCCACGATCAAGTGATCATTCAATGATTCATGAGATCAGTGATCATTCTGAGCTCACTTTATCGTTCATCGAATGATCACGTGATCATCAATTGATCGCTTTTGTCGTCCCAGGATCACTTCTATTATCGACTGATCAACAATTCGCAGATGCGCTAAAAGCATTTTTATCTTTGATTATTCAATTATTAAGGAACTGATCACATGAGTTATCGAATGATCGCTTTGATCCTCGATTGACCACGCGATCGCTTGATCTGAATAAATTCGTCTGACAAACTTTGAACACGTGATGATTAAGTGTCATTTTCATGCATTCCGAAAAGATGTATCCACATCGATCATGGTAAATATGGCGCTGAAGTGCACAATATAATAGTGTTAACTTTTAATCAGGACCATAGAGCGTTCATGGACTTGTCTCCACCTGATTGAACCATCCAAACGGGCACAATCGCCTCAACATGCCATACCCCGGCATATTTCTTCGCACTTTCCGATCCACGCCCATCAAGAGCCAAAACTCGACAGAACTCGACAACATGATGGCAGCGCTGTACTCTGGCGCAATTACTAAATAACATTTCGTCCAATACGTCGATTGTTGCCTCAACAATTCGCCGGTCGCATTCGGTATCTGATCGAAACAGGTCAAAATCGATTGGCAGACGCTCAGGACGAGCAACTCCTTGTTGGCTTCTTTCCGAGCTTCAGCTCTCTCTTGATTCGACGCAGTCATCGCGTGCACTTTGGCCAAACGACGACGATACAAGACGAGCATGAGGATATTGACCACGATCAAAGCGACGACCAAACCAACTCGGACGTACATACGGAGTGTGGCGCACAATTGTCCCCAGACGACATTGTCGTAGTCTTTATTGCCGATGAATGTGTAAGTGACCAATGATGATGTTCCATTTTTGTTGTTTTCCACAGGCACAATCACATAAGTAAAATACTTATCGAAACTCAACCCGATCGCGAGTAACACACACATAACCAGAGCCGTTATTCGATGCCTCTTCGCATTGATCTTTCGATAGGCTATTGGTCGCCACAAGGAAAAAACCCTATCGCACGTCATAGCCACGGATAACAGCGGTGGCAAGAGGAATCCGACGAAATCCATCGGATACAATATGCGCATCGTGAAATACATTAAAGGATACGAAGAGACGAACCACGGAGCCGCATACCCACCTAAACCGGCCCACCAGTAGGTCCAAGCGACGAAGAGACCGAAAGTCAGGTTCTCGTAGGTTTTTGCCACGACGAGGAATAGTTGATACGCGTACAGGGGTCTGGACGATGTCCGACGTGAGAGCGAGGCGATAAGGAGACAATTGGACAAGAGACCCAACGTGAGGAAGTACGAGAGAAGCGGGTAAAAAGTGAAGTTATATATGAGGGTTGTGACTCGGATTGTGAGATCCGTGAAGACGCAACCATCCAGGTTGTACATGGTTTCAGTTTCGGATGTATATTACAGTTATATGGACGTTGATGCGACTTAGAACCGTAGGAAAGGACGACTGGACCTGACTGGATAGTGAGAGAAATTGCCGAAGGAACTTTTGATCGGGAAGGGTATCAGGGAATTTCAAAAGGATCCGCAGGAGCAATGAGAAGGAGAACAGGCAGTAAACACGAGGAAGGTGCACCAAGGAAGATCAAATTAGGCACCCATATCCAACGCACGATGTAATGAGATTTTTTAATTACTATGTTCAAGGTGCGCACGACCCTGTGACGTCCTTCTCGATATCAGTATGTGGATTAGGGAAATGAATTCGTGTAAAAAAAGGTCGCCGGGAATACAATATTGTACAATACCGAAGGAACTAGTTTTTTTGTGTTTTCGCTGCTTTTGCAATCAGGTTATGTATGCAAATACGAGTGGGAAATTTGAATTTCAGCAGTGTAAAACAAGTGAGTGTAAAACACATGAATTTCAGCATTCAAGTGCGTACGGGGATGAATAACTTTGGGATTCGATACACCTCAATGATATCTGCAAAATGTGTATCTGGATTTTGAGAATCTCGATTTTTGAGAACCTCGGGCATTTACCTCTTAAAGTTACAATGCCGCAGTGAATACGACTGCAACGACAGGGAAAGGATTGATTTAAAGGATGGAAGTGTATGTGCGAAAATCTCCGAAAACACATTTTGCCGCATTTCACTCACAAAGAGGCTGCATTCGGAAGCTTTTCAGAATGCGATAGTGGTAAGTGTGAGCAGATGCACGTATTCGCGCACCAGAGGACACACAACACTGGCTGGGCGTGCTTGCATGCCGTATTTTCAACAAAAAAAATAGAATTGCCGCCTTTTTGGTAAAGGGAGCAACCAAACCGACTCATTCCTCCACTGAAACTTTGGTACGCTGCCACAATTTCGTGAAATTTTCAGGGTTGTCTTCAAGGGGTTGCATTTAGGTTTATCTTCAACTTTCGTTCTGTGTCAATGGACAAGTCATCAGTAAGTATACGTTGATCTTATCTAACAGTAGTCTTATCTACTTGACAACCAGATGTGGAAAATATCATTCAATCAAAATTGGGGTACTCGATACGTCTCGCGCACGTATATGGCTTTTCGGCCCACGGTTGACAATAGCAGTCCCGTCCGCAATCAGCGTCAGTGTTACAGTAGCAGTCCGGTTTACCCGAACACCCATCGGAACACCTGCAAGGATGAGCTAGTGTCATTCTATTTATAGGAAGTTCGACTAATCATATTCAAACGTACTTTGGCAAGTTTGTTTCGCCTTTTCCTATTTCATTTGTTTTATTTCGTTTCGGTAAGTCGGTACATCGATAGCTGAAAAGGTGATCAAGGTGCGGTACGGGCTGGTGGAAGTTTGTAAAAGCTCATAGTACGCAGGCTCTGGCGGTTGGAAAGGGGCAGTGTACGCGAGCGAGAATGATGCTTATAAGTTTCACTCACAACCATGTTTTACTGTGCAATTTACCACAAAAGCAGTCCGATCCGCACTCCACATCATATTCGCACTCGCCTGAACATCTATAAAGAGACCAATGCAAACCAAAAGTAAGATAGACCGTAATTTAACAAGATCATACATACTGTTGCAGACGTTTTACAACAGCCATGTCATCTACTCTTCCTTCGTTCGACTTTGGTAAAGCGGAACACAAATGGCTGAAAACGTTGCAAATGCTTGGTAGCAGGACATGCAGACTTGGAATTTATGTGCCATCTTTCTGAAGCTTACCAAATCGAAATGACCAGCCAGAGTGTGAACAATGCTCGGTGGACTTGCATTCTCCCGACGGAGATACAGAACAACTATGGTTGACAAACTTGTATGACAAACTTGTACTTGGATTTCAGATTGGGAAAATGATATATTGCCTTGAAGCTACCTGAAATGTTACTTGAATGGGGTATCGGGTAACAAATCTAACGTCGTAAGCTGTTTTAAGAATTCAAAGGCACGACCTGTTTTTCATCGAAAAGGTACCTTCGTAAAGGAAAGGTACTTTCGTTTTGTCAGTGCAAAATTGGTTAATGTAAAGATTCCAAGGAACCCTATGATCGATGCTTTTATTGACTGTAGTTGTTACAAAAGTTCCTCATCGGGCAAAGCTCACACATATCGGACATACGCGGGTGGGCCGCTTGCACAATGGTGTCCTAAACTTTGGATGGGTCTAAGGACATCCATCACCATGCCCAGGGATGGCGTCCAAATTAAACTTCGAGTAGAAGCAGAGGTAGATGTAGATGTCTACTAGCTGTCTCATACAATTAGATGCTCAGTAGAAGCTTCAGTAGAAGAAAAATGAAATAACATGTTGAGACAATAAAGGTGGCATGCGCTATGTATAGGACTGTTTCAGCAAAAGAGGAAATTGGTGAGCTAACAGATCTTCTACATATGTCCTCGAGCATAGTTACATGTTGCATTATGAGAAATTTTCGTAAAATAACACGGATATCTTTGAAATGTACACATACGTAAGTCTTTTAATCCTTTCCAAATCCTTTCGATCGAAAGGATCAAGTGGATCAAAGAGAAATCCTTAGGAACTCAATTTCAAAATTAAATCTGCTTAGACTTTCCATTTTCTGTGTATATGAAGTAGAAATCTACGGAAAAGTGCATTTTCGGATGGCTGCTATCAGACGTTTCCTAAACAGTAATCTTGATTTTAATTAATATAGAGCGTTTGACTAACTTTGCCGCGACTCTATCTGACACAATGCCATAAGGGGTAGCCCTGACGCCAGCATTTGAATAACAAATTTGAATTGTTTATCAATTGATTTAAAAGTGTCAAATTGCCTTGCTTTACACTGCTGAAATTCCAATTTCATGGCCGTATCTTCGTACATCTGCTTTGGAATTGGAATCTGCCAGGAAATTAGAATTGCTGAAGAGTAAAACAAGGCAATTTGGTGTTTTAAGCTTTTGAATCAATTGATAACCATTCAAACTTTTTTTTTATGTTGGCGTCAGGGCTACGCCTTATAGAATTGTGTCAGATAGAGTCGTGGGAAAGTTCGTCGAATGCTCTATATTAATTAAACTGAAGATTACTGTTTAGGAAAAGTATAATAGGCGCCATGCGAAAATTTACTTTTCCGAAGATTTCAACTTCATATACACAGAAAATGAAACGTCTAAGCAAATCTAATTTCGAAATTGAGTTCGTGAGGGTTTCTGTTTGATCCTCTCGATCCTTTCGATCGAAAGGATTTGGAAAGGATTAAAAGACTTACGTATGTGTACATTTCAAAGATATTCGTATGATTTACGAAAAGCTCATAATGCAACATGTTATATGCTCGAGGACATATACAGAAGATCTTTTAGATCACCAATTTACTGTTTGCTGAAAACAGTCCTGTACATAGCGCATGTCACCTTTACTGTCTAAACATATTATTGTAAAGTCATCTCTGCAACGTATTTGACTCTACTGCAGTATCATATCCAC
>JAQGCW010000354.1:0-12480 GCA_034700065.1 Mesodorylaimus bastiani | reverse complement strand
GTCGATTATTCAATGACCATTTCTGGAAGTGGTGGTGACAGATCGTCCGGATGTATTGAAATCGCCAGCGAATTGATTGTTCTCGTCATAATCATCATCGTTGCTGTCTTCCAAATCGGGCAAAGCCACGCTCGCCTTCGTCGACTCCTGAAAATGCAAGTACCAACGTTAGTTTCTCGAAGTTTCTCATAACCAGGTTCAGAAAACTGAACCAATCACACGAAAAGCGTCAAACTGAAACAGTTCTACTTACGTAATCATCGAAATTCGGTTTTTGCCATCGCAACCGACTATTTTGCACAGATCCAACGTTCCTGATTTTGTTCGATTCTTTGCGATCATCCAATTTCGATACCTTCTCCGCTAAAAAAAGTATTACTTTTAATTAAATGACTGAAGACCACTAAATTCGTCAAATAACTTACCGACAATCGAAAATCGACGCAGAAGCGACACCGGATTCAGGCAACTTTGCGCCATTCGTCGAATACATTCGTCTTGTATCGAATCCTGCGCTCCAATCCGTTGCCTTTGTCCAAAATATTTCGTTCGCTATCTTTGATCACGTATTCAATTCGGGAGCCCTTGGGAGATTCGGGGAAAAGCGCGTCGAATTTGGCCAATTCCAATTGAGCAATCGAGGAGGCGATTTGTTGATCGGAAGAGATCTCTGAAAAGATGGAAGTTTTCGTGAAAATTCAGAACAGAACATGAATAAAAGAACTTACTGATTAAAAATCGTTGACACGCGAATGCGCAAGATTCGAGCACCATCGTCGCCATTAATCCCGGATCCACTGTGTCGATGATCTCCGATGCAGAGAGACAATTGCCGCCGTCTTCTTGGTTGTAATTGCATCGACAGTTTCGACACTTGATAAGCGCCGAGACATAATCCATCCGACTCGTAAATGGGTTGTAGACATTGTAGATGGGAATATCGAATGGAAATATGGACGACAAGGCGAAATTGCACAACAGTCGAGATACACGGCCGTTGCCATCGAAGTACGGATGTAATCCCAAAGCGACGACCAACGACCAGGCCGCCCACTTGATCACTTCCGCCACTTCGTCGACCGAACCATCGTGATTGTCGGCGTTCGATGTTCGAATCTTATCGGGAACCATTGCGCAGAATATCTCGATAAAACGTTTCATTTGAGACGCCGTTTGATCGCCGCGCGGATACGAATGCCGAGATGTACCGGCGACGACCGAGTGCCACATTTCGGAACGGCGAACACCCGGCTTCTTTTCGGCGACAGTGTTCATCAAAATCCTATGCCATTCGTCCAAGAGCTCAAGAGTAATCTGAAATAAAAGCTTTCGATTAAAAAATGACAGAAGAATCACAAATTTTCAAACTTACATGAAATCCGTGCTCCACGTTTTGTCCCGCCGATCGTTTAGCCGTCTCGAGCGCTCCATACATGTTCTTCGTGATCTTTTCCTTCGGATCGTTCATCGTAGATTGATCTCTCGTTCGAATCGTATCGGCCAATTCCTTCGATTGTACACCCTCGCCTTCTTGCGTGCACATTTTGTGCACAAATTCCGATTCGAATTCGTGAAAAACGCCGGCGTCGCGTATTTCGTCGATGATGGCCTTGGGAAGACGACGGTACCATATGAGAAACGAATGAATGTAATGGATCAATGCCGACGTATCGACGTAATTATTTGGATGCCAGGTCGCCTTCTCGTCGAATTCGTATTGTAAACGCGACGATTCGAATCGTCGGTAACGAGGGACTGAAACGGACGAGTGCTGAAACGAATAAGGCGAAGTTAGACGCAGTTGAATTAAATAATATAATTTTTTAAAAAGTTTAGAGATAAAAACAGAAGTGACTTACTTGTCTGAGACCCGGAAGATTCAATGTGCCCAGCAGTACGCGTCGAAGAAAATTGATGACGACGGGGAGATGTCCGCTGAAAAACAAAAAGTTCTTAAGATTTCGTTCAAACTAAACTTTAAACCGATATGACAGATAAACTAGTCGAAGTTTAATTGTTTCATAAAATTTTGAACAAGCGTTAACAGCTCGATCTTCGAATGTCCATACAAATCTTATCTTCAACGTGTGTGCGCCGAATTTCCATCGCGGTGAAAATTCGGTGCGCACACGTTAAAATGGTGGTGACCATTCGAGACGATCAAGCGTTGGACGCTTTTAGATTCAAACAAAAACGGCTTCAACAACCGATGATAACTTACCCGAAAAGGCGAAAGAATCCGTATAATTCGACGATCATGCCTACGATTGGCCAACCGAGCAATACGATGAGAATTCCGCCGAAAAAGCATCCCGTTTCTTTGACTTTGTGAATTTGAAAGAAAAATCGCAACGTTTGTTCGATGCCGATCACGAATGTCAAGCCGACGATGAAGAGAATCTGAAAGAAATAAAAGCATTTCTGATATAATTTGGACTTGGGAATCGTTGATGGAAACCCCTAGAAGTCCCGATGATTTCGAAAACATAAATTTCGATTTTCCTGACAAAACACAATTTCGAAAGATTTATTAAACTACTCAGAAAAAAAGTATTCCCACCCTAATCAAGAATTCCAAAAGATCCCCCGAAACTTGAAACTTCTTCATCAAACCCTCCCAACAAAACAAAATTCAAAACCCCGAAAAACATTAAAACTTTTAAAAAAATAACTTACATTTCCGATGGCGAGAAGACCTTTGTCGAATAATAAGATCATTCCCAAGAAGACGAAGCTGACACCGAAACCAGATAAGCCGACGCCGATTTCTAGAAAAAAAAATATAAAAAATACGACTAAATCAATAAAATCAAAATGAAAAACAAAAATTTTACTTACTCTGTGCATCCGAAATTTCAATCATTTTTGACGAGAATTCGTTCGAAAATAACAATGAGCCGTGTTAGATATTGAAAGCTGCCGCGAATAATCCAAATCGATTGATGAAAGAAAATTTTTATGCTCTGATTTGGTTTTTGAGAAATCGAATTGGACTACCAATGTTCCTGAAACTACAAAGCAAGGCGCATAAATTTAAAAAATCTTTGAAGGTTTTGAAAATAGAAGTAAAATATTTCAAAGCCTTTCGACTTGTCGATTCTCAGAAGTCGTCGCACAAGAAACAAAGTGACTTTTATGCATCAAACGGATCAATCAAGCACGAAAAAGAAAAACAACTTCGATTGTCTCTAGGCCAGTTCAACCACACCAAAAAAGGAAAACGGTGAATATCTACGAAAGAAAGCGCCATTCATCGGAAAACTTGAAATTCACGATCGTCGTATTGCGTCGTCCATTATTCAATGGCCATTTTTGGATTCATCGGTGGTGGTGACAGCTTGTCCCGATGAATTGGAATCGCCAGCGGCCGCCGCTTGCTTCGGCTTTCCTTTCTCGACGGCCTCGTCCGCGTCGGCGAATTGATTCTTCTCGTCATCATCGCCGCCTTCTTCTTCGTCTTTGTCGTCTTCCAAATCGGGCAAATTCTCGCCTTCGTCGCCTTCCTGAAAATTTAAAGTACTGCTGTCAATTTTGGAGTCTCGTAAGCCAGCAAGAAAACTGAATCAAGCATATGAGCAGCTTTGCAGAAGGGTCGAAAAGCATCAAGATTGAAACGATTCGACTTACGTATTCATCGAAATTCGGCTTGCCATCGTAACCGCCCATTTTGCCCATCATCTGGAAAGAAAAAATGGTCCGTTTGCATTCAGCGAAAATAGCAAGAGGAGTCTTCAAAGAACATCAGAAATCGACTTACATCTTCGAAATTCCAATCGGCTCCGCCAGGACCGCCCTCCGTATCAGATTCATCCTCCTCGTCTTTCCATTTATCGAAATCCACCTTGACCCAATGAACTTTCTTATCCGATTTCAATAGACGAGGCCAGAACGGTCCGGATTCTTGTTTGGGTACGATGAATTGCATATTACGATTCGACGGAACGCGACGAACTTTCTGAAAGTAGAATCAAGAACATGAAAAACTACAGAACTGATTTGAACATCAAAAAGCCGAGTTGCACAGCGAAAAACTGAAAATCGAAAAAACTGCTTACGGCTTCGTCGATGGGCTTGAAAAATTCCACGCTCACATCGAACGGTTGTTGATCCGGACCTCCGTGACCGCTGAAATCGAGAAACGGAAAAAAATTACATTCATTCACCAGAAGAAAATTTACAAAGGCTCCAAAAGAAACGCCAAAGAAACGAAACAAAAATTTCAAAATAATCGCAAAAACTTACCTGATGTGCAATTTATCGACCGTGATGTCGACTTTGGCGTCCTTGCTCTCGATATTGATCGATAAATAAACGAGATCCTTGCGTTGAGCCCATTCGACGGCCGGTTGAATCGGGGAGCTGAAAAACAAAAATTGAATCGTTTATTACAAGTCCAAGAAACTCAACTAAAAAAAAAGTATCTTCCAGAAAGGCCGAAAACTTAAAAAAGAGTCGACATAGCTTCTTCAATGTTCAAGAAACATAAAAATCAAAGGCAATCAAGAGAAACATCACAGAAAACTCATGATTTCAAAAAACAAGAAACTTTTCAGAAGAAGCTTACCTCGAAACTGGCATTTTCCAAAAATAGAACCCGATAATTATGGAACGAACAGAATAATAATACTTATAAAGCGAAAACGACCGGAAGGAAACGAGAGTGAAAACGGAAGGAAGTCAATCCGATGAATCGAATTCTTCGATCGATTTTAGAAGTTTCTCGAATTTCGAAATTCTTCATGAATTCGCGTTTGGTAAAAGTAAGTTCTGGATTCCAAATTCAGTCAAATTTTAGTGGTTTGTTTTAATTGTAAGTGTGAATTTTGTTTTAAAATTACAAAATACTTCAAAGTTATTTAATAACAGCGAGATACAAGACAGTTTCCTTCTTTTAACTTCTCATCTGTACCTATATTTTACCACCTAAAATTTGATACCGCGTCTTTTCAATATTTCCCGCAAAATCGTCTGAAATATTTTCAAAACTTGTCCAAATTTTTTGTCTCGTGAAATCGATCAGGAGCGATTCATATCGGCCAATTATCGATTTCTCCTCATTGTACTAATCGATTTTTAGATTTTCTTCGTTCGAAATGGCGAAAAAAATTAAAAAATCGAATTCGAACGAAGCGAAGAAATCATTATCAATTTACGCTCCATTGTCGCTTCATCATCGATTTGACGAATTGATCAAGGATTACAAATTCAAATCGCGATCCGAGGCATTGGAATTCTTATTCGACGTTTACGATGACAAGACGATCCAGAAGACTCCGTCGTCGAGTTCGAATAATGGCGAAGAAGGATCGTGCGAAACGGCGAGTACCAGTTCGAAGAAATCGTCGTCGACGACGACAACGAGCAAAGGCGGTGGTGGACGAGGAAAACGAGCGGCGGTGACGACGTCGACCAAATCGAAAAATAATCGAGGAGCAACGAAGAAAGTCGAGAAATCGAATGGAAAATTAAATGAATGGGAAGACGACGAGGTGGCTAAATTGAGGCGGTAAGTTCGAAATCTTTTGGTTGCTTTTCTTTCTTTCTTTTTGTGGGCTTTCTCTTCTTTTGGGTTCATCACCTGAAATCCATCATCCAGTTTTTTTTAGATTTGTCTTGGGTACCTGCGTGTGTAGTTTACAGTTTTCTTTTTCTAATGTTACACGGTTTTTGAAATCAATCGGCCAAGTTTTTGTTCCACACTGTACTGTGCATCGACCGAGGCATTGGTTTTTCAAAAAGTGCTCACCATTCCATTTTGCTTCTTAAACTCCAATAACTAATCGCCCTTTCTCCTTTCAGAGCACTGGAGAAAATGAATCCGTCGACCGAACAGCAATGGCAAGCTGTGGCGAATTCGTTCGGCAGCTCTCACTCGTGGCAAGGATGCAAGAAATACGCCGAGACCAAGTTGAGATATCGCGTCAAGAGAGGTAAGCATTTTCGTTTGGTTTTTTCCTTGCTTCTTTCGGGTTATGTATGAATGATTCGCTTTTCAGGCCCGGTCGTTCAGAAGAAAACGCTGCGAGCGCGAATCGAACAAACGAAGAAATTGCATAATATGCTACGAGACGAGAATGGCGGAGCCAACGACGTATTCCACGACAAGGACAACGAGCCGATGCCTACTTTACAAGCCGGCGGTGGCATGGTAAGTCTCTGTTTTTTTGTCAGCTTCCGTTATATTCTGTCCAGCGTTAGACAGAACTCGTCGAAAAACTTTATTATCTTCTCTTCAGATTCCCGATTGGATCGATCATATGGACGTTTCAGAATTGAACACACCTTCCAGCGGCTATTCTCGCGCCAGTCGTTTTGAGGAATCATCGACATCATCGTGCTCAACCCCAACGCTCTTCGTGAACAATTCCATGGCTTCGGAGACCAATCTGGGATCGGCGGAAAGGTAAGCATGATCTTCAGTTTTCTTCGGTACTCGGACCATTTCTACCTTTTGTTGACGTCCCTTGTTTGAAACCAATTTCATTGAACGTCTTCCCTTGAAATCGCCTCCGTCGAGTTCGAATTTCTTTCAATGAAACTGGTCGGATTTTGGGTCACGATTATAACTTTGTTGCATCCATTTTCAGGAAACAAGCCGATCGATGCATGAACAAGATGCAACCGTTTTTGAGAAAAGGTTTGGCGATCAAACCGTTCTCACCTAAAACGACACCGAAACGAGTTTTGAAGAAGCGTCCGTCATCCGGAAAAGGTCCCTTGTGGACACCGTTGGCGAAACGACAAGACAACGCCGAGACGGACGAGGATTCGTATTACGACGACACGCCGGCTTGATCTCTGAGGAGTGGAGTCCAGGTTTGAATTCGTTTCAATTGATCAAAGATTGTACTGTACGTAGATTTCGTCTTTAACTCGTGGAAACTAATTTCTTTTTTGATTTTACCGTTTTGATTTTCTTTTTCTTCTGAGCTAACGCAAATGTTTTTTTTCGCTCAGTTAGATCTTCATGAACATACCCTTTTTCCTTTTTTTGTGACTTCAGAGAAAGCTTTGTGAGTAGTACTCGTTTGAGAAAGAGAGAAGATTGTGTTTTCTTTGTGTGTAAAGTAAAAATTTCATGCGGGCGTTGATTGGTTGGGCAATTGAAGATTTGATTGATCGATTTCGATCGTGATCACAACGATCACATTGCCTCTGGATTGGATTCAACTAAATCGGTTCTTGATTAATCTATGTTCGATTTCAGGTACGCTCAGAATATCGAATTCAAAGGTCGCTCGATTTGAAAAGAAAACAACCGCAAGACTCGATCCAGACTCGAAATTTTGATTTTTGATTCGTTTCTTGAACCAAAGGTAAGTGCAGGTTTTGACTTTAGATCACCTTTTGTTTTGTTTTTATATTTTTTGAGGATCATATAAATTCACGTGATTCCTTTCTAGATATCCGAAGAAATGGGCGCGTACTTGGCTCGTGAATGGCGCACGATCAATGGCAAGGACAGCGATGACGATCAACAACACGAAGATCAATCCAACGCATTCGAGAATCGATTGGCCGAGGCGCCCACGCCGGCCAACACGCCGTCCAAGCCCGACGATCCACAGCCGCGTGGTGTGTTCCTTACTCCGTTGGATGAGAATCGTCTCCGCGTCTTGCAAGAAGATCCGCGATCGCCGTCCGGTTCGATCAGCCGCACTCCGATCGAAGTTATCGCCACGCCGGATCCGAAGAGTCAACAACAACAGCAATGGGTCGAATTCAGTCCGGCCGCCTCGCCCGCTCGTGGCGATAGTCCGCAAGTGGGCTTATTGAAGAAGCAAGGCGGCGGTGGTGGTGGTACGGCCAATTTCCAGAAACGTATCTTCCAACGGAATCCGCCGCCCAAAATGCTCTCGTACGAGAACGATGGTGGAGAGGACGGGGATCAAGAAAATTAGTTCGTCAATCGAGTAAGTTCGGGATTCTTCGGATTTGATGATCATTCATTCGTGTCGTTTTCATTCGCACTGTATTTCGTTTTGCGACGGTTTGCTCTTTTGGTGAACTTTTTCTACTTTCTCAACTTTCATTTTTATGTATTTCTTTGTAACGTAATTTCTCATCCTTTTCATTGCGATAAATCATCACTTTACACTTTACAGTGCACCTTACTCTTCAAGCAAACGATCATCAATCTTTACACTACAGCCGTCCTGAACGGTCGGTCGATACTTACTTATTTGGACTCTGTTTTATATCCGTTCTCATTGCTCTACGCATTTGCGTTGAAGATCAATTGTCTGCTAATAGCGCGAACGCAGCAAATCTTGCAACTCGTGTCTTCTCCGACGAAGAATATCCGGTCCGGTTTCTGGGAATTTTCTTTTCTTACGACGCGTTTCCTTCGAATTATTATCGATTACTTTTGACGACGACAAAATAAATTTTATACGAATTCGATCGATTTTTTTATTAATTAGTTAATTGGAGGAGGAAAAATGGTATCGGCTTTAGTCTCACGATTGATGTTATTGACGGCGGGCACTTTGTATCCGGCATATCGTTCGTACAAGGTAAGTTTCGTCTACTTTTCTTGGTTTTCAATGTTCATCATTTTGGATTGATCAAATTTTGTATTGTTTTGTTTTGATTTCTTTCTTGATTCATGGACTTTCATGTTTTTGTTTTATTTTTCAGGCGGTGAAAACGAAGAACGTTCGCGAATACGTAAAATGGATGATGTATTGGATCGTATTGGCCTGTTTCTTGACTCTCGAAACGTTCACCGATATTTTCGTCGCTTTCTGGATGCCGTTCTACCACGAGATTAAGATTCTATTTCTGATTTGGTTAATTTCGCCGTATACGAAAGGAGCGTCGGTGTTGTATCGAAAATTCATTCATCCCGCTTTGGAACGTCACGAGGAAGGGATCGATTTGTATTTGGAAGGCGCCAAGCGACAAGGATATTCGACGTTGATGCGATTCGGATCGAAGGGAGTCAATTATGCCAAGGAAATGATGGCCGCCGCCGCTGTGAAAGGTAAGCCCACATTTTTTGGATTTTTTTGTCTTTGAAAATTGTTTCGGGTTAGTTTGATTTCAAATCTCGAAAATCAGTAGATAGTTCGAACGAAGATTCGAAATCAAATCAGACTAAACTGAATGAGCAATCCGGACTTATCAGATACTTGGACATAAGTTTCTGAGAAGGCCAGCATATTACTAAGTTTTCTTTCACGAAGTTACAGGCCAAGCTCAACTTCTCAATCAATTGACGAAAAGTTATTCTCTGAACGACGTGACCGATGTTGCCCAACAAAACGATGGTAACTTCGTGGATCGCAATCGTAGTCACTCGCTCGCCGAGAATATGGCCGCCATGGATGTGGATGGAAACGACGGTGGCGCGGCTCCCGATGACATGATTGATCGAGAGTTCGGATATTTGGACGAAGATTTGGACGAGCGGCCGTTATCGTTACGTATTCGCAAAGCGCCTCAACAATCACAAAATCAACCGTCCACTTCGTCTCGTTCGACGATCTCGTCCAAGCACGGATTGAGCAAGGACGATGGATTGAAACCGAGGACGACCGTGAGGAAGCCGAAGAGCGAAATCGATGCTTACGCCACGTTGCCTCGACGAAGCGCGCGAACGGTGGCCGGTCAGGTCAAACAACAAATCAACAAGCCTTGAAGTGGTGAGTGAGTGTTCGGAAATTCGATTTACTAATTTGGGTCAAGATATTAGTAGCTCAGCTCGGTATTGTGGGTTTATCTTTTTTGAGACAGGTTCTTGTACAGGAAGCGATGACTTTCTTTTTTATACGCTAGAGGTTTTGTCATTCTTGCTTTTGAAACTTTTAACCATCGTGATTTTGCCTCCATTTTTTCCTTTCTTTTTTATTGTCGAATATTCTGTAGCAGTTTTTTCTGATCGATACTGGTGTTTGGTGGAAAATTTTTCTTTTCGTGTGTCGCATATTCTGTTCCCAAACATCTTTCTTTTTGCATATTCGGCACACTGATGGTTTTTTTGTGACATTGCTGGCGAGCTGCTTACGAACCCAAAGCGCGTTTTTTTTTCTTTTTTGCCTATTCAAAACATCGCATATCCATTGTATTCTCATTGCATTATTTATCTTTTGCACAATCAGGATCGCAGTGTTCTTGCGTAACTTTTTAAAATCGTGGCATTCTATCGTGTTGGTGGACATCAATTTTTTCTGGACTCATTACTTTTCCTCGCGCCTTCGTAGCCGTTTTGTCTTTTTTGATTTGAAGTGTCACCTCTGAGAATACTTTGCACGGTGCCTGAAAAGGGTGATATTGCTTACTGTTTGTGTTTTGAGCTGATGTACTTCATTTCGAGCGCGCGAACAAAATCAAATAAGTATTATATGTAACTAGGTGAGCTGGTTTGGAATCGCCCTTGGAGTGTTTACTCCAAAGGTATTTCGGGTGTCCAGAGAGTCAGCTGTTCCTGCGAATTCCGTCCGCTCGGTTCTTCGAGAGGTCTCACTCGAAGAACTCGAAACGGATTGACTGGACTGGAGGTGGTGGTGTTAACTCGAAAAGCGAAGAAAAGAGGGAGCGTGCCCTCTTTTCGGAATCATTTATTTTCTGATCACTCGAAATATGGCGTTACAAAAAAATCATCAGGCACCTGAAAACTAAAGTCATCGAATGGTCACAAGTAAAGATGTTAAAATCAGTCTCAAACTCATAAAATCACCCTAATCCGAAGTATAAAATCCTCTTTTTGATCCCATCACCGTGTTGAGTTCCAAAAAAACTACATACACATTTCCGCAAACACTTTGAACGCCGGTTTCACAACCACATAAGTGATCCAACCGAACAAACTCAATCCGCCGACTAGAGCGAATCGAATCCACCAATGAGTTCGACTCTTACGTAGCACCTCGTAAATCGTGTGGGCTTCTTCTTCAGCTTCGGCGATCGATCGATTGTTATTGATCACGTACGTTGCCATGTCGATTTTCTTGCTGAGAGACATCTGAGCATAGATTCGTTTCCGGGCGTCTTCCTCGCCCGATTGATCTCGATTCATCACGCGTTCCAATTGTATGCTTTCTTCGCTGAAATCAGAATGAATCCGATGCAAATTATTGATTTACCGCCAATTCGATGATTCAAATTTTTTTCACCAAATCAAAAATTGATCCTTATCACTCTTTGAATTTGAAACCAAATACAGAATGAAAAAAAGGATAAAAAAAGAAGACATACCAGGCCACCACTATCGTATATTGTAAAATCCGATCCCATTTCGATTCGAATAACAACGGAATGTCCAGAATCACGAAATTGTAACCTAAAAGACCATCAATCGATAAAATCGGAAAAGAAGAAAAACAATAGCCAACACGAACAATTCTGAAGAACAAGAGCCAAAAAGATTTTTGAGAAACTTGTGAACTTACCCGTAAACAAATATCGCAACAATTCCTTGAACATTTCCCATCGAATTCGTGGATGCACGATCGAATTCAATTTTCGTCGAGCTTGCACATTGCCGAAAACCAACGAGCCCAATTTCTTTCGATCCAATGCGTACGGTGGTTCGGATTCGAAATATTCGCGGCCGAATGTTCGTTTGATCTCGTCGTAGGCTGGTTCGCCCGGTTCCACGACTGAAAAATACAAAGAAAGTTGAAATTATAACATTCTCGAATCGTAAAAAAAAGAACAAAAAAAATATCGTACCATCTCTGGCGATTTGATCGGCATCGATTATCGGAATTCCTAATCCGCGGAAAAAATTGGCCATCGTCGTCTTGCCCGTTCCGATTCCACCGGTTATTCCAACTAGAAACATTTTTTTTCTTTTGATTTTGATTGATCGGATTGATCGAGATCGAAGAAAAGGTCGATAGCTCCTCAACTGATTATGAAAATCCGTAGGTTCCCGCCGTTTAGCAGACAATATCTGAACCTGCGCATCACAATGGATTGTGCGCCGCAAATGTTTTTCCGTTTCCAGAAAAAAAGTTTTCCACAAAAAAGAATGTTCAAGAAAAGAAAAATCGATTGGTGTGGTCGTGGAAATTGAACTCGATCGATTCGTTTGGATCGGAAAATGTTTTCGAAACGAAGTCTCGGCGGAATTTGGAAACCGAAAAACCCGCATTCATTGGAATATCTCAAGTAAGTCCGTCATTTTTTTTTTGATTTTATTCATTGTTGCCGCATTGTTGGGTGTTTTGGTTTTCCTCAGTAGTTTCTGCTTGTCATCTTCTTAATATCCACTGATTTTATGTACTAGTAGTTGGTTCCAATTTTGAAAGTTAAATTTCTGCTTGAAGTCTAAATTTCACGGCGTTTAAAATTTTTGAAAAATTTCCATTAAGGAGAGACTTGACATTTTTGAAAATCGGAGGCCCCACTTTTTCAACGGAGTCTCTCTTCGCAATTTTTCCTTCCCCCTACAAGGTTTTCAAATTCTCTCTGAATCCTTTAATTGACTTTGACCTTCAAATTTTTCAGATATCTCCACGGGGTATTGAACAA
>JAQGCW010000353.1:0-12495 GCA_034700065.1 Mesodorylaimus bastiani | reverse complement strand
ATATCCTCGCTATCTTCGACGATCAATGCGGACTTCGTCGAGCAAAGGCGATCGAGTTGATCGACGAGATCACAGATCGCGGTGATCTCTGATTGACTTACTTTTGAAAAACAAAGGAAGAAGATAGAATGGGTAAAAAGAAAGGAGAGATGATAAAAAAATAGAGACGAGGAAAGAGAGAAACAGAAAAGATCAAGCAAAGAAACAGACGACCAATAAAGAAAGGGAACAGTAGCCGTTTGTAACTTTCTTCGATCTGTAAGAATTTTCTAGAATTGACTTTACTTTATAAAAAACAAAAAACTATACACTACTGTGTTATCAACTTGAACAGTCTACATATAATCCATGTAATATTATCACCAGTGACGTTTGTACAGACAAAGCTGGGCCTCGATTTGACTAGGAACAGCAGAACACAGACTTTATAATCCTTGTGATGCTTTCAAATACACGAGTCTTTGACGCATAATTAATTACTAGCCAAATTGACGAGCAACTGAATAATGTATTTATAATTCATATTTACGCTTACAGAATTGACTTTGAAAGATTTCGTTTCGTGAGAGTACAATAAACTACCGGCAGCCTTTTGAATAAGCAAACAAAAAGTTGTTTCAAGAAAACTGTATTCGCCAAACCTGACAAATAAAAACAGCAGGGCGAACATTTCGATGTATCGTACTGAGGGGTTCTATGAAACTTATCAAGACTTTCTGCGAAGGACGAATGAGAGACATCCTCACCATGCGCAGAGTGTAAAATGCACAGAGTCACATGATCCCCAAGGCCTCCTCCGATTGGCTGTTGGCAGGCATTTTGAGATTGATAGCACTGGAGAAATCTCACCGCGCGCAAAACCGTCTGTCCAAAACTTGAAGATTACACCATTACTCGTATTGCGATTTGCGACATTAGCCTAACATACATGAATCAAATACGAGCCTCAGAAAAAGAATGGAACACGAACTTTCAAATTCATGGAAACGAAGCAATAATGAAGGGTGAAACATCCCACAAAAAATGATCAGTACACAAATTGCAGTCAAAACGATAAATTAATAGAAAGTCGGTTCCCCAAAAACAGCAATTACGAGTCAATGCTGGTCAATGAAGGTTGTTCGTAGAACAAAGAAAAACTGGAAACTTGGCGCGTTCTAGTCATAAAGCAAAAAGTAAGAATGAAAAAAGAAGAATCGAGAAAAAGTCTTCCTCTTACATAATTAAGACGAGGCGGCGGTCGACGACAAACAATCGCGCAAAATCTCCTTGGCACCCGGCGCTAATTGATCGGGGAAAACGATCTCGAAATGGACGATAATATCCCCGCGACGAGACGGTTGCTTTGGTAATGGTAGACCTTGACCTTGTAGACGTTTCACCGTCGTCGGCTTCACGATCTCGTTGGCCATACTCAACGGAATCGTATGCGCCCCGTCCAACGTCGGCACATTGACCGAGGCGCCGCACAACGCATCGCGCAAACTCACCTTGGCCGTATAACGTAGATCGGCACCGTCGCGTTTGAAATGCGGATGCGGTTTGTCCCTGATGACGAATACGATATCGGCCGGCGAACTGATCGGTCCCTGATCGCCCTCTTTCGGAAACGTGATCTTCGTGCCGGCCTTCCAGCCGGGTTTGATGTTGATCGTGAGCACTTTGTCCTCCAATCGCGTCGTACGTCCGTCGGCGTTCAATACTTTGCGCGTGATCTTCATCTTCTTGGTGGCGCCTTTGTAAATATCCTCGAGGCTGACCATTAGCTCGTGGACGACGGGCGGATCTTGACGACGACGACCGTGTCCGCCGTGTCCACCACCGCCCATCATACCCGGACCGAAATGCATGAATTGCGAACCGCCCATACCTGAAAATGGAAGAGAGAAAAGTTAAAATCGCTGCATCTTGAAAATCGGCTGGTTCAAGAGCTCAGGGGACAGGATTGCACGATCTGGACCTAAAGGTTGGCTTCAACTTCTCCGAGGATAAGAAACAATAAGAAAAATTAATGTTCAGTTACGATCAGATCCGAAAGAAGAAGGGATGGTTTCACCTGGTAAGACCCGTTCCGACTCCCAAAAACCAACCCTACATTCAAAAAGGCCCAAGAACGCGAGGACACCGCATGAATCATGAAACCCCGATCCTTTCCGCTCTAAACCTCCCAAGATCAAGATCAACCCAACCGCCCAAACACCAACCCAGATCCCCAAAACCGACCCTACAGTCCAACCACTAGACACACCAACCTAACCTATCCATCCCAATATCCTATAAATTAATCAACCAATCGAAACACACTTACCACCTCCTCCGAACATATCGTCGGTGTCCATGGCATCGTCATCGCCGCCGAGATTGACCACTCGGGCGCCACCGCCGCCGCCCGGATATCCGCCGACCCCGCCGGCGAAAAATTGACCGAACGGATCCTCGCCGCCGAAAAACTGACTGAAGATCTTGCGCGGATCGCCGGTGAACGTATAATGATAACCGCCGCCGCCCGGGAATCCGCCCGGCATACCGTGGGCGCCCGGGTGACCACCGCCGCCGCCGCCACCGTCGCCGCCCAATCCGCCCTTCAATCCTTCCTCGCCGTACTTATCGTAAATATCCCGCTTCTTCGGATCCGATAATACGTCGTAGGCTTCGGCGACCTCCTTGAATTTCTCCTCGGCGCCCGGCGATTTATTCTTGTCCGGATGAAATTTCAACGCCATCTTACGATACGCTTTCTTGATTTCGTCTTCGGCGGCGCTTTTTTGAATTCCGAGTACTTTATAATAATCTTTGCCCATTTTTTTCTTTTTCGTTCGTCCAATAAATTAAATTCCGAAAAATTTGATCGTTCTTATCGGTCGTACGCACAAAATATCGAAGAAGAAAAATCGTCCAAACTCGCGCGTTTCGCTTTAAATATAACGGGACGAATCGAAAAATCGAGAAGGAAATACGGCAGATAACGTCAGATGCGATATATTCGATGACGATTTGTGACGATCGAGCGACGAAGAGAAGAAGCCGGTATTTATATATATGTTCTTGGAGGAAAAAGAACGTTGATGATTCTTCTAGAACATTCGAAATGCTCGAGAACAAAGAAAACATAGAAGTTACCACAACTACAACCGCTTATGACAAAACATAATGCAATGTCTGCTAGAGGCGGGAAGGAATTTTTTTAACCGGCGAACAGATCAAAATCGATTTCGAGATCGGTATTTTCTCGTTTGATCGATCGATTCTGGGTTGGCAATTCTTTGATCGATCCGATCGGTGATTATCGATCGGTTCGATTCAAATTCGATTCGGATATTCGATTGAAATTTTATCTGCGAACATTTTCGGCAATCCGTGAAAATTGAAAATTTTGAATGTGGAATCGAATATTTCACACATGGACGAATGGGATCGAATATTTCGAATTGGATCGACGACGGATCGTTTTATTTTAAGTTCGACGAGGAGGAAACATGGACGATGAAATCAAAAACTCGAAAAGAAAACCTGCGAAATTGAATGATTTTTTGAAAATTAAATTGACGAATCGAATCGACCGAGAATCGGACAATCGAATTAGAAAATTATCGACGAGGATATTTTCGATCGGGAACACAATTTGATTTTGGAGGTAAGCAACGCTGTTCATTTTGAATGAGTGATTTTTTGAAAATGCTTGAAATATTTGTTTTCGATTGGCCAATTAGGTTTTTTTTGTGATCGTTTCCTATGCGCAAATATTGATCGAGTACGATCGAATCGATCGAAAAATTAGGCTTGCCTAAGGTTTTCACTGGTCAGTAGGTGTCTTGATTGAGGCCATTAGAAAACTTTGAGATCGACGATTTTGCAAAAGTTTGAGCGATCGCTGCTCAGAAATTCGCGAGGTCAAATTTTCTGGCTGATACTCTCTTTGATCGATGTTGGGATGTTGCGAATCTGGGAGACTCGCAATCGCATTCATCGAACTTCCGGCCTGTATTCTCTTCTTCTCGATCAATCGAATGTCTTTTACAATGCTATTTCCGCGATGCTGATAGCCCTACGAGTAGCGGATATGCATATATCACACTCTCCTTCGGCTTTCTCGCTCTCGGTTCTAATTAGCTTCTTCTTCATTTCGTTTCGATTCTCCGTCGTCAGTTGCTTTTTCATTCCGGGTTTGATTTATATATTTCATTGTGTTCTCTTTTGCTCTTTCTACGAATGCATAGAACACGATATAGCCTCGCTGCCGACGAGAGCGACGACCGGGAGTAAGGCGGCGGTGCCTGGTGGTCGCCGCGGTCTGTCGGGGCCTTGGCCTGGACGACGAGGACTAGGTGAGTGGAGAGGAGATCGTCGTCCGAGAGAAGAGAAGAGGCACACAATGAACCAACGCAGGAGCCCTGCTGGTATAGCTGCGATTTCATTAAGGCGGGATCTGTTAACGAAGCTGGCGGCGGCGGGGCGAATGCAGTAGAAGCTGTGGTGTGACGTAGATTGAGGGAGAGGAATGAGCGATGTCTGGCCAAAGCTGAAGTCGGTCGGTCGGTCGAGAAGTCATCGGCTTGGGCTCCTGGGCGGCTAGTCGTCTTTGAATCGAGAGACGCCTTGTTTTGCTTGCAACATATTGTTATTCCTGGCAAAACCGGAGGATGTTTCCCTCTCAGTTGGATGGGGGAGGGCGAGGTTGAAAGTGCCGCTTTATTTGGCATGATCTTTTTACTTTATTCGATTTCTCCTGCGTTTAGTATTTGAAAACGCAGTTATTTTTTTGCCCAAATCACGGGAGGTTTGCTTTCTGAAAAGGACCACGAGATTTAGTCATCTCCTCTTTCGCGCAGCAGTTTAGGTTAGTGATGGACAGAGGTTAGATGGACATCATTCTTTCGGATGAGACGATTCGTTATTGATTCATAGCTACAGAATTTTGATAGCCACTTCCCGCAATGCACTGAGGGCGGTACATAGCCAAATCGGTTCGTTCTCTTTCACTCGAAACGAAACGGCAGTTTCCGATGTGAGTTGACATGAAAAATATGCGTTTCCCCGCGAGGTAACATTACGGAGGCACGAGCGACGCTTTCTCAGAAAAAGCTCCGCAGGCTCCTTTTGATCAATAATGTTCATGCATTATGAGTGAAAGGAATCTATATTTTTGAGAGAATTGAGTGGTCGAAGAAGCGGGTCACTTCAGACACTCGAGGGTTCATATGAGCATACTTCCGACTAATTCCTTCGATCGATGATTGCTTTTTTTGTTTCTACGGGATTGAATGGAGGGTTTTTGCTGGGCGAATGGGAACTGAACGTTTCGAGCTGGAGAGAGAGAGAGAGCAGCGGGCTTTCGATATGTCATTTGCTGCCACGAGGTTTTTAAAGCTATTCTTCAAAAGGAAAGCCGTCCTCGGAGCCGCGCCCTTTTGTCGTCAAAGCGCGCTTGTGTTGAAAATCTTTCATTTGCCTTTCAACAAGTGCTGTCTCTTCGGCCGGTTCACTCACACAAAAGGATCTAGGTTCGCTGATCAATTTATCGATCGGTTTGCATTATTTAGGGATTTTTCTGACGTGTACATGAAAGCTGCTGGTGCTGTGACAGTTTTTGGTTTCCAAGTGAGAAGAGTGATGAGAGAGAAAGAGATGTTGGGGATGCGCGGTTGGTATTGTGAGTGAGAGAGTTAGTTGCCTGGATGACGTCAATTGATAATGGTTTTTTGCAAGTCTTTGGGAAACTAATGAAGTTGTCTTCATTTTTGTATTTGTAGAAATCGAACGAGTGAGATTCGCCGCTGTGTACGACGAGATCGAGGAGGACGCTACGAAGCAGTGGCTCAGCGAACGGACGGTCCAATTGACGGCTCCACGGGGGAAGGACGAACGAACGGATCGCATTGACGGACGACGACGAATCGACGGACATCACGGACGACGATGGGTTGCGTGAGTAGTCGACCGGAATTCCCGAACGAAGTTCATCCGAACATTTTCACCGTCACAACGATCGCCAAACCGATCAGTTTGGCGTCCGGCGATTTGAATCCGAGCACCTCCTCGACGACGCCGACGACTCGGGACAATTCGACGGGACAATTGGAGGTGACGAGCAACGAATTGATTTTACATCGACGCGGACACGACGCCATCCGTTGGCCATTGCAATATATTCGTCGTTATGGATACGAGAATCATTTGTTCAGTTTCGAGAGCGGCCGTCGATGCGAATCCGGACCGGGGATATTCACGTTTCGATGTCGACAAGCGCGAGAACTTTTTGCGATGGTGCAAAGTAACGTTCAAGAGGCGAGGACACCGCCGCCGCCTGCGTCGACGACTGCGGTGGGCGGTGGCATTCCGGCGCGACTTCGATCGGGCAGTGCGACGAGTCAAAATCAATTCGCATTTCCGGCGCCATTGACGGCGGGCGGCGGCAGTCGGCGATCGTTGAACGAGTATTTATCGCCGGAACCAACCGCCACATTGCGAACGACGAGCTCGTTGACCACGACGGCGACGGCGACGATGAACGGTAATCAGCGAAGTAATTCGTCGAATTCGGCGGTGGCATCTCCACGAAGCGGTAATGGTACGACGGAGAATCCTCACGAACCGTTCGACGATATTGACAGTGGCCAAGTATTCGTGGAAATTACGCCTCTACGAACGAGCAACGCCGTCGCCATGATGGCAGCCGCCGCCCCGCCTCGACAACGGTTGCTGAACGAGGAGCGACGACATCGATTGAGCAGCGCCCGAAGTCGAACGTCGTCGGGTGCCAGCGATCAATCATTATCGACCACCACCTCGTTCGCTCATCAATCCTCGTCTCGCTCGCGTCCGATTTCGTTCGAATTCATTTTATCGCCGACCGCATCGCCGCCCGTCGACGGAACCGACAACGCGTTCGCCTCGCCGCAACAATCGAACACATCGCCATCGGCATCGCCGCCCTCGTTCTCTTATTACGTCAATGTGGCGCCGCCCGGTTCATCGACGAGGGACGGAGGTGTGCCGAAGAGGATCGATTATTCTCAACGGCATTTGAGCGCCGATCGACAAAACGGAAGCGCATGGAGACCGCCGGCGAGGAGTCAATCGTTGACATCGCCCAACGCCGAGGAACAAACGAGATATTTCCATTTGGCCAACGGCGACGGCGGAGGTAACGACGGAGCTTACGTGAATATTATCCGTGGTGGCAGTTCATCGACATCGCCAGCCACAGTTGCGCGCGAATTACGTCCGAAGAACGGAATCGGGGTCGAACCGAGTAAAATCACCCTGGATTACGTGACTTTGGACGTCGGAGGCGGCGGTGGTGCTGGTGGAGGTGGATCGGGCATTTCGCCAGCACCCTCGCCATCGTCCTTGTACAATCGATCTCCTCATCATCGTCGTCAATCGTCGCATACAACGGGCGTGACCGAATCGGCGTCGTTATTGGTTAGTGGCAAACGTTCATCGGCGTCCGGTTTATTCGCCAGCAGCCTTACGTCGGTGGCCGAAGTCGGTTCGTCGTCCAAGAGTCACAACGACGATGGCTCGAACAACGATCAAATCTCGTCGTCGTCTTCGTGTAATTACGCTCGAATCGATTGTACACGAACGAAGGCTTTACGAGAGACGGCGGCCGCGGCTCAAATGCAACGACACTCAACTTCATGCTCGGCTTCATCGTCCGAAGTGACAATCAGCGGAAGCGGTGGCGAGCAGCAGCCGCCATTTCGAAGAACGAGACACGACAGCGCCATTGCGTCATCGACCTCATCGTCTAGTCACAAGGTAGCCTGATTCTGTTCTCCCTATTCTCGCCGTCGGATATTTATTCGTGGAGGACCATCGATCGAAGCTAGTCGAAGAAGGCGGTGAAAATTTTTATCACGAGGGATTATCTCCAGAGGTCGATTTTTTGGTAAGTGTTCTGAGTAAGCTCATATTGAGACATTTTAAAAAGTATTTGCGATTGATACCGCAATTTTTAAGTTTTGTGAACTTTTTTGTAAGTGTAGCTACTTTTGAAAGCGTACGATTTTACAGAGTAACTTTTTTCTGAACGCATTCATAAGCTCATAATGCAGTTTTTTTAATTGCTTTGAACAAAATTAGGTTTAATTTATTTGACCAGCTTAAAGTTTTTTATGCGACTTTCAAAACTTGCCAAAGAGTATGTGGGTGATTTTTAAAAAGTGGTATTAGTCTTGATTCTCATATTGTTTTATTATTTTGTCCTTTTTCTTCTTTTTTTTCTTGTCAAGCTCTTTCTTTTTTGACTGGCTTCCAAAGATTATTTTTCTTTTTTCTGACTAGTTCGTGTGAGAGTGCGGTGGGATTTTTCTGATTTGATTACGTTCCCGACTGCCTTCGGCGACTGATTGGTTTTAATTGAGATAATTGGCTGTGAGTGGAAAGAACGAGCGAAATGCTTTTTGTTGATTACTCTTCTGTCTATCGGCGAGGCCCGTTGGGATCTTTCTTTCAAATTTGGTTACACTGCTCGGAATCTTTTGGAGAGGTCCCAAAAGCCTTCTGAAGCGTCGAAAATCGTTGAACAGTTCCTGAAAAGCTTTTCAAAAATATTTTGAAAGTTCCAAACTTTCTCCAAACTTTGATAAGAATCTGATCAAAAAACTTCCAAACACATTTTCATCTCAAATGTTTCTCTCAACTTTCGCTTCAACATCCAAATTTAAACATCAAAAACTGATTCCACGACGACCGAGCCAACAACCAAAATGATCAATCCGATCTTCACCTTTTAGAATTGAATCATTTGTCCGCGAGTCTTCTTTTGGCCGCCCAATTCGAAATGTTTGCAACGTTTCAAAGCGATTTGTTTCTTGTGCTTGCATTCCGAACATTCCATACGCAGCACGATCTTCTTCGTCGTTTTCGCCTTCTTACGGAAAATCGGCTTACTTTGTCCACCGTAGCCTTTTTGTTTACGATCGTATCGCCGACGTCCTTGGGCGTGCGTGGATTCCTTGCCCTTCTTGTATTGCGACACCTTGTGGACGGTGTGCTTGCGACATTTGCCTTCGCAATACGTACGCCTGCTTTTCGGAACGTTCACCATTTTCGAATAATAATTTTATCTCGTTCGATTTAAATACGATTAGAATCTAAAAGGAAAAAAGGAAGCCAGTCAGCAGGTTAAGGATAAATGGAGAACAGGTAGAAGGCTTTGTCAAAAAGGAACTCGCAGAAGCGATCAGAAAAGATCAATGGGCTTTATCAAGAATAGTCGAACAACAGGAGACCCTAGCAATGATCAAAAATCAAGGAGCCACATCTAATCAATGAGAATTCCTTCTGCTCACGAAGCGCATGAAAATTCCTCAATCCCTCATGCGCAAAAGGCAATCGCCGCTAGATTCCCGACCAGATTCAGAATTCAGGACCATGTTGCTTCTTGTGAAACAAATCCATCCTCCTCTACCTAATGAAAGATCGATTAGGTGCATAATCGATCTTTCGTTCGGTGGTCACACAGATCCCTAAATCAACTTATGCGACGCTAGCTGCTGGTCAAAATCTCTCGAAAAGTAAATTAACTCCTCACTTCAATCAAACATAGGAAAAATTTAACTATTCCCCCTAATTAAAAAATAGAAAGAACACATAACACTCATATAACACTCATAAGAACGAAACGTCAAAACCAAATAAATCCTATCCAACACTTTAATGCCAAGGAAAATGCTTGCTCAAACCAGAATAAAGAACATGCTTACCTTTTTCAAACGACGGGAATCAACGAAAATCGGCCGCAAAACTTGACGATTGATACGACACTGCTCGATTTCCTGAAATAGAAAAACACTTAAAAACATGCCAAATCTAAAAATTCAAATCAATGAATCAAGATACAACCGGGTTCAATAAACCCGTGCACAAAATCAATCGATATCGCCCACCCAAGGATCAAAAAAGTTTACTACTGGAACAAATGCACCCTTCAAAAACAGAAAAGTAACGAAGTTTAAGAGAACAAAACGATCACAGTTGCCCCGAAATGAATAACCGCCAAGTCGCCCGCCGGAAACATTCGTTGGTTGTTTGCCTTCTCCGATGATAATCGATCAGTTTCGCGAAAGTATCGACGGATTAGCAATGAAAAGACACGCATCAACGACGCCGGTTCGTTGATCTGAGAAACCCAAGACCCAGAAGAACCCAATACGTACGCACAAGGCCGACAGTGATTTTGGGAAAGCGATTCGTGCCGTTTAATAAATTAAGCGAAGACATCGTTAGAATGCGGCGAAGTCCAACTGGACGAAGACTTGCCGAATGCCGACCTGGAAAGAAAGAAACCGAATTAAGCACATGATCAAATCGAAGGTAATTAGAGACACGAAAACGGGACACAGAAAAAGAGACTCACCTGCGCAAAAATATTATGCGCCGCGCTTGTCACGTATTTCGGATCGCATTTGGCAGAAACTTCCAATTTCAGCATTCCGACGTAGACGTCCGAGCAGAGTGTCCAAAAATGCGGTTCCTGCACACTGTAGACGCCTTCGATGGACATGAGCTGAAAATTAAAGAATAATGCGAGTGCAATGATATCGTAAGAAAACGCGTTAAAATCTAGTCGACTTACCTTTTGGAAGCAGCTTGGCAAAACATCGTCCAACGCTTGAGGCGATCGCATCATCAGAACGCAGGCGGAGTCCTTGATCAACGGAAGAACACTGAAATGAGAAAGGCCATCGTCAGAAAACGTAATAGAATCAAACCAACAGCAGCCAAGATCAAAAAGAGACTGAAGGAAATGCAAAAGGTTTCTTACCTTAGCGCAATCAAGCTTGAAATGGCCATGGAACAAATCGGATCAGCGATCATCCATCCGAAAAGCTTTATCAGTATTGCAGAAATAATAACACCGACGCTGCCCAACGCATCGGCCAAGACGTGAAGAAACACGCCTGAAAATAGAGAGAAAGATAATTCATTATAATAAAAATTACTATAGAGTAACTTCGAGAATGACCCATACGAAGCGAAAAAAAAAATTCAAACAACCAAACCCGCTTACCTTTCATGATCTGTCGATCAGATCCGGAAATTGCCTCGGCGGCGTGGGAATGTCCGTGAGCGTTGCCACCGTCGTGCGAATGTCCATGATCATTGCCGGGACCGTGCGAATGTCCGTGAGTTGGGGAGACGTCGGTAAACGGGCTGACGGTGACCAAATTGCCATTCTCGAAGGCCGGGTAATGACTGTTGCCTGGGCCGTGATGATGACCGGGCGAATTGTGTCCTAAAAACAGAATTTACAAACGTCCAACGTTGACTTAAATTAAAAATCATAATCTCAAATAACTTACCTGAGGACGCAGAACTCCCGAAATGGCTATGGCCATGGCTGCCGCCTCCACCTCCGTGACTGTGTCCGTGCGCATGTCCATGGAACACGAAGATACCGAAAATATTCACCAGAAGGCCGAGAATTGAGACCACGAGCAATCGATCGTGATGAACATCCGGAGGTTCGAATGCGCGCTTAAAAAGTAGTCTTTTATGAGCTCAAAGAAAACACCAAAGAGAAATGAGAAAATAAATTCAAATATACTTACGTACCTCGACCGCTTCCGAGAAGATGAAAAAGGCGATAAATAATAAAAATAATCCGTTGACGAAACCGGCCAGCACTTCGGCTCTAACGTAACTGAAAAAGAAGAAAACTTAATTTCAATTTCAATTAAAGAAAAAAGTCTCAAACGATCTCACTTACATACCCATAAGAGAATTTATCATTCGGCTTCCATTTCGTGATAAGCGCCGCCGCCAAACCAGCCAATAAGCCCGTACAATCGAAGAACATATGGAACGAGTCCGATATGAGTCCTAAGCTAAAACGAAAAAAAAAATTAAGTCAGAATCAAGGAACAATTTTAAAAAAATCTAAAAAAAGTTTTCGACTCACCTATTGCTCCACATTCCCCAAAATAATTCAACGAAGGCGAACGAAAGATTGACCAACAAGAATAAAAATATACTTCGCGAATGAGAATCGGAAATGATCAATCTGGAAAGTGAGGAAATTTTTTTTAGACTTTGTGATTTGTCTTGTCGGGAATCGGATGGGATTAGAATGAGGCCTTAGGAACTCCTCGATCCCTCCTCATTCCCGAACACGAGGGAATGAGGAGGGATCGAGGAGTTCCTGAGGACCGAACGGCAAAAGCGGAAACTGCGAAATAATCTTTTATCAAATAATCTTTTAACAACCCCGATCGCATGAAAATAAATCAACAACCCCCCTATCAATCAATACCAAAACTTTCCAAAAAAAATAGATCAATACTTACTTGAGCCATCCGCGCACTTTGTCTTGTACTCGAGAAAACAACGACACATCGCCGCGATCTTTGGAATGAAGCGGTAACATAATAAATTCGTTCGGTTCGCTTCTTTTTTGATCAACAATTTAAAAGAATAACGAAGAATTAAAATTTAATAAATTAAATCTAACAATTTTCACAACAAACGACGAATTCATCGAATTGA
>JAQGCW010000352.1:0-12499 GCA_034700065.1 Mesodorylaimus bastiani | reverse complement strand
AAATGCTTTACTAATCTTTTATAAGGATTCCTCTCTCGTTTTCAGAGATGTCAAACTTTACGTGCACACCGTGATCGCCGCCGGATTATTCTTCTACGCCCTATATGCATTGAGGTTTTTCGCTCGGGCCATGCACGTGCCCGGACATTGGCGTCATTATAAACATGGGATTCAAAGGCCTTTGGTAAGTCGGTTTTTTCATGGTTTTTTCTTCATTTTGCTCTTCTCTGGTGTGTATCTAAGCTGAATTTCTGTTTCAGCCGCTTTGCACGATTATGATCACGAAATTACCGGAGGCTGTCAGCGGAAACGAGGAACTGATCAAGAAATACTTTCGGTAAGTCAATCTCAAAGTAATTGAAGAAAATGTTTCTGACAAGTTACTTTTCTTTCAGCGAAGCATATCCGGATTTTCTGGTGACTCGAGTACAATTCGCCTACGACGTCCGCGAACTGGACGACTACGCATTCCAATTGTAAGTGACATTGTTCGATTAATCTGCTTGCGGTAGTTGGTAAACTTGATATGTTTTCAGGAAAGATGCAATCACGGCCTTGAAGATGTGCGAACGAGAGGAAATGGACGAACGGATTAGTACGAAGCGATTCTGGATTTTCGATTGTTTACGACGAGGGAAGAAGGTAAGGAAGGCGGCGCTCTTCTTGTTAGTGCATTTTCCTTTGGACCTTCCATCCAACATTGTAAATACCTTTTGCTTTTTCAGACTTCGGCCAGACAATTCTATGCTAACGAAGTGGCCCGTTTGAAAAAGAAGCGAGACGCGGCACTGATCGAAGCCAAGAAGAGTCCGTTACCGATTTGCTTCGTGACGTTCGAGAAGGACGAGCAAGCTGATAAGTATGTCATTGGTTCCTTTCTTTCCTTGAGTATCGATAAAGAAGCATTTCGTTTCAGGATTGCCCACGATTTCCATCAACCGTGTTTATTGTGGTTCCTCGAAGGGAAGTCGAAAATGGATGTCAAGACATCGGCCGATGCCGAGCTGAATCCGCAAAAGTGGTCGGTGGAGATGGCGCCGAAAGCCACGGATATCGCCTGGTAAGTCTGGACTTGTTTTTTTTACCCTTCCTCCTCCTCAACTCATTTCTTTTTTGCAGGGAGAATTTGAGTGTCAAAAAGAAGATTATCATTCGAATCGCGTTGAATATCGGCGCATTAATCATCTTGTGGTTCGTCTCGACGCCGTCGGTCATTCTCAACATTTACATCCAGTATTTGGACAGCCTCGAAGTTCCCAGTCAATACAGCGATAAACGAGGCAAAGAGGACGAGAAGGGGTTCTTTGAAGATATGGTAAGTCATACTTACAGTACTTTTGTATCGAATTGTCTTTTTGCGCCATTCATTTACCGTCTTTAACTTCCTCCTTTTCAGAAAGGGAAAATATTGGCTCAATTAATCCCGACGACGTTACACATGACCTTAGTGGCCGTATTGCCGTATGCTATCGAAGCTTGTGAAGAATATTCGCATTACAATACGAAGTAAGTGGGCGCTCTGTTTTCATTTTCTTTCTTCTCTTGCAAACAGTAAGATACTTCCGTTTTCAGGTCGAAGAAACAAATGTGTCTGATGGTCAAGTTATTCGTTTACGAAGTATTCGCGGTCCTCGTTTTGCCAAGTTTCGGATTGACAGGGTAAGCCGTTGTCCTTCGGCCTTTTGCATTTCTGTTTGTGCACTGAACGTTTTTTGTATTTTTTTCTTTTCAGCGGACTGTATTTTCTCAGCAACATGGTGACGGAGCCATCCAAAGCTGGCGCGCTTCTGTGGGGACGTGATCGTTGGGAGTAAGTAGACTTTGTTAATTAATTACACTTTCCGGGATTTTATAAATTTAAAATTAACATCCGAGAATTTTATTTTCAGTTGTTTATTTCTTCCGGACAAATCGGCGTTCTTCATCAACTTTATAATCATGTCGGGCATATTCGGTGCCGCAATCACCTTGATCCGTCCGGGGCATATCGTCTATTATTTGTACGAAATCTGTAGCGGACGTTCTCGATACGAAATGGAAACAGCTCGATCGGTAAGTCATTATGTTTTGATTGGTTTGTGTTTGTAAAAGTTAACGATTGGATCATTTGCAGAACTCGGTGTTTCGATTCGCCTACAGCAATCACTACGCTCAAATGTTGGCTATATTTGCTATGACGATGACCTATTGCGTCACTTGTCCGTTGATTGCTCCGTTCGGTAAGTTCTCACGATGTTTCACTCTATCTTGTCTGGCTTACCACGGCTTATCTTTTGCAGGCTTTATTTATTTCTGCTTCAAACAACAAATCGATCGATACAATATCTACTTCGCTTTCGACGCCCATTACGTGCCGCAACAATTGCATCGTCGTGTGGTGAATATCCTGGTCGGGTGTTCGTTATTGTCGCAAATTTCATTAGTCGGATTCACCTTATTGCGCGCCGGCGGATTCACGTACAGTCCGGAGGAGAAACCGGACGATATGCCGATGTTAATATTGACCATCATCATGTTGCTGACGCTGGCCGTTTCGTTGGCTTTATATTTTTGGCAATTATTCACCGGATGGTTCTTCAAATCGGCTCAAATTAGCCCATTCCAGGTGAGATCGAAACTTTGCTGTTTTTTTTTGTTTTTTTGTTTACATTTTCTTCTCGCCTTTCAGTATTGTTTAGGCGGAAGCGAATCGGAAACGAGCTCGGGAGGAGTCATGAATCAAGTTCAACAAGACTTAGTCCAAGAACTAATGCCGAACAACTCGGGCATGGATACGATGCGCAATATTAGCGAGATTAAGGCGGTAAGTGAGCGTTAGTTGACTTTAGGTGGGGCTGGGTTTTGGGGGTTTTGGATTGGTTTGATGAGGTTCTGGGGTGGAGGGAATCAGAGTGCTTGGAGGACATGGTGGGACAATGGGCCTTGGGATTTCGAATATCGCTAATGGTAGGGTAATCAATCAGATGAAGTTGCTGCACTGGCCGCTCCCGATCCAAATCAAATCAGTAAAAGCAACGATTTCAAATGGTTCTTCTCTCAGGAGCAACATGATTGAGCGATTTTACGAATGAAGACTTCTCTGGACCGATTTCCGATTTTACGAATGAAGGTTTCTACTATGCCGATATTTTATTTTATATTTCATGACATGACAATATTTTTTACGTATATCTACTAGTGTGTGTTGAGAGCAAAGTTCGAGAAGGAAGTTATCGATTAAACCGGTTTAGAGCCCTTGAAATGAAACTGGTTCGATCCCGCCAAATATTTGAATGTACGTTGTCTGCTAATTGCGCGTAAATATCGATTTACTGATTTTAGGCGACGAATCGTAAAGTCTTCAACGATATTATTGGATCGATCGAACCTGGACGAACGATTTGATTTTTGGACGGTGGAATCGATTATTTTCGACGTTATCGTTATCGATATCGTTATTCTTAATGTGTTGAAATTGGTCAATTGTTCGACGAGAAACGGAAAACGCGGGTTTTCAAACGATCGCATCGATGGATCCTGAACAATCGAAGAATAACGTCATTTCGCCCTTATGCGAACGATTGAAGCAATACAAAATGACGACACCGCCGTGGAAGGAAAGTTTCCGTAAGGTACGTACAAATTCTTTTGATAACTTTTTGCGAAATGTTTCGGTATTTCGATATTTGTTTTCGTGACATTTCAATTTTTCAATTTTCAATCGATGACCATATAATTTCAGGATTGTATGACTCGTTTGCGCAATAGTCGACGTCGAGTGATCGATGAGAATCGCCAAAGTTTGACGAAAGATTTATTGGAAGAGGAATGGACGAAATTGGCCGATGTAAGTACGCGCAGGTTTCGATTACTTTTTCTGTTTGTTCCACCTTTCTTTTGAAATAATTCTTTACGCTTTATTTACGAATGATTCTTCGTTTTCTTCAGCTCCACGGCGATGTCGATATCGATTCGCATTTGGTCATTTTCGACGAGGTCAAGAAAGAAATGGAAAGCGAAGGTAAGTTGACTTTTCTTTCGATGTGCTTTCGGACTTTATTCTTTGACAATAACTTGTTTCTGTTTTCAGCCGACCGTATTTTCGAGGAATACGAACGAAGTATCAATTTTGGGAACGTCCAGGACAATGTCGATTCCGAAATGGAAGAGGTTGCGCCGACGGATACGAGCAAAAACGGGTTCTTATCTTGCGCCATGTGCGCCAGAATGTAAGTAACACTGTCTCCGTTGTTTTCTTTCTTTTCTATAGTTCTTTTTGTATTCACAGAACTTATATTCAACTACCTTTTACATCCTTCCAGGAACAATTATAATTCAGAAATATTTTCGGAGACCGCCGACGGATTCGTTCAATTCTGCGCGTGCGGTATCTTGCGTGTGGATCGTGGAACGAAGGTTTTGGAATCTACGTTGCCCGTTGGAGAGACGCGCAATCGAATTATCATTGCGGCCAATCGTCATGCCACGTCGTCTTGCCACGGATCGCCCTTTATCAATTCGATCGATCACGGATTGGACGACGGGAATCAATTGGTTGTATTCTGCCCGGTGAGTGAAATCAGGTTCAAGCACATTTTTGATCGGGACATGGGACTAGAATTATGAAAGTCTGTACTCTATAATGTTCCTGATCACAGGAACATAAATACATGGGCAGGGAGAGCAGAGAACACTGCAGAACATAATGGAAGCAGGAGGTAGAAAGAATTTGAGAATTGGTCGACTAAGCAGCAAGGGTTCCATAATCCCCGCGCATTAGGGCTAAGATATAGTCGGAGGATCCACCCTGGTTCCACGTGGGTGGTTTGGATTACTGTAACCGCTTTTCTGGAATGGATCCGCGGTGGATGATCCGACTATCAAAAGCATAGGGAACTCATGTGTCTTGGGTTGTGATGTCAGTCATCAGTTCAGTTACAGCCACTAATTTTAAAACACTGTTCTTTTTCTATTTTTTAGACGTGCAACTTGCAATTGGTGATTTGGTGATCGAACAGCTCAGTTATGTTCTCAGTGTCCAACTTCCTCTCCTTATACTCCGTTCTTCCGTTTTTTGTTCTTTAAGTTCAATTCTATTCATGTATTCTTGTTCATTTATTATTCATTTAATTAATGCGAGGGAAAAGAAAGCACAAATCACTCAAATACGACGATCATAAGCGACCATTCAACAAACTGACGCATCATTATGGCTCCGGAATAGTAAGCATAACGAAAAATATCAATGTACAAAAGAAGGAAAAGAGAACTACATTGAAAGCTATCTTCGTCAAAAGTGATAACGGAAAAGCGAGGTTCGGTCGGATTTTACTTAATCTTTCTTCTTGTCCTTGCGGCCGGATGTCCTGGCGCCAGCGGGCTCTGTGGGCGCCACTTGCTCCGGTTCGTTCCAAGCCGTGTAAACGAAGGCGGCCAACACGACGTGAACCAAGACGACGGCGATGATGGCCGCGTAAGTGATGCTGTCCGATGAGGAGTAACCCAAGTAGCCTGAAAAAGCAACCAACTCGTTTTGAAGACTCGAAACTCAAAATCGTAAGTCACAAGATATAACGAAAATCAAACAAAAGTCGACGAACATTACCTTCGAATAAGAATCGTTTCGAAACGAACATCGACGATAATGGCAGTCCGATAATCGATAAACTGAAGACGATCAATTTCTTGACGGCCGATGTGACTTGGCTATCGCGAAAGTTCGGAATGAATTCGTTCATTTTCTTCGATCTCGTCCACCTCGTTGTCGAATCGATCGTTAATCTGAAAAGGAATTTACTTCATTATTAATCATACAAGCAAGCAGAAAAAAAATCATGTACGCGAATCGATAAGTACGGGCGCGCATGGCAAAAAAATACCAATTAGCTAATTAGCTACCCTCTACCTACACCCACAGGAAACCAAAAACCCCAAATCACGAGAGATTAAGTGATAGCGGACTACGTATCAACGAAAAACCATCTCAATTTTGAAAAGCCCTGGTAAATTATTCACAAATTGGAATCATTCAAAAGTTTAATCTTGCTTCTCCAATTCGGGACGCAACGGCGGCGGCAAAGCGCTTTCGGTCCAAGCCGTGTAAACGAACGCCGCCAAAACCACGTGAATCGCAACCACGGCCGAGATCGCCGCGTATAGGAAACTGTCCTCCGACGAATAATGCAGAATATCTGAAACGACAAACGCGGACATTAAAAACGGATGCACCCAACTCAAAAACCTGCAACCCTACCTTCCCCAAAAATATCAAAATGCATCCGACTTACTTTCGAAAAAGGATTTCTTGGCGATGAACAAAGCGACCAACGGCAAGCCGATGATTGTCAACGAACAAATCAACAATCGTTTCAAGGTTCGAGTCAATTGTGCATCCGGTTGCATAACGGCGACGTTATTGGAATTTTTGGCGTCCATGATTTCTTATCGATCAAATCTGAAAATGAAGAAAATATTGTTGATTTGCTCAAAATTCAAAACCAAAAGCGAAATCAAAAAGTATCAAAGCGATCTACATCGCATTTCACAAGGTATGCCACTCCGAAAAGTTAACGTATTTACTCGAACGAAGAATTTACAAAAATGGAATGAATATCCAATCGATCGCAAAAGAAAAAAATGCATTCGTAACCCGAGAAAAAAACATGAGCATCGATTTACCCCTTTTGAATAAACGCCAAAAAATTAATCCCCAAAAGAAAAACTTCCTTCTTGCACAAACCTTGTCAAAGAAATAGAACGAACTTACTGAATCAAACCGGCCGTCCAACATAATTTCGTGACGACACCTTTCTTTTTACCTTTCGACACTAAACCGACGAACTCCATGGACGAAAGCATTTTGTAGAATCTCGCCTCCAAATCCTCGTCGTCCTCCTCGCTCCGATCGCTATGAGCCGCCTTGAATGCTTCGAACCATTGCGCCAGATCGATATTCGGGCCGGACTGATCGTAAATATCGAATCGAGCACCGTAATTATAATTTTTCGGATCTGTGAGCGCCTCCTGAACCACTCGACGAGTCGACGGCGAAAGAATGCGACGAAGGAAGTCGCAATCGTCGAAATAGGCGATCGCCACGGCATCGTCGGACGGAGGCGCGAATGCTTCGCGGAAGAACGATTCCAGTAGTTGCTTCAATTCCGATTTCTTCTTTCCGAACAGATCGACGGGTTGATTGACTTTCATGCTGTCGAGTTGAGCTTGTAGTTGAGTCAACTTAGCGCTCTGATTCGAATATCCTTGTCGTTGAGATTGACATTTCGACGATTCCATCTCCATTCGTTGTTGACATTCTCGATTCTCCTTTTCTTGCAATTCGTCCAAATGGGCGAAATCTCGTTTCATCAATGCCAACTTGATGCGCAAATCCGTCAGAACGCATGAGATACATTTCATTTCGTCGATAAGCGTCGCGCAATCGCCAATGAACATCGTGGCTTGATCGGTCGTCTCCCAATTGCTAATTATCGAGAACACATACAGGAAGTAGTCGCTGCGGAAAAATTCCTCGTCACCCAATGCGGCGATGATTTGGAGGTTATTAACATCGCGATATTGCTCCCCAGGATCCATGCTCCGAATAGAGCTGAATATTTTCCAAGCGCACCGATTTACCCAACGGGATTCATCGACGGCCATGATGATCAACCGATGATTTTGGAAGTGAGATTCCTCGACGTCGTCCGCTTGTTCGTGAGATGCGTCGTTCCTCGATTGTCGGCGTTTCTTGGGTTCTTTCGACGGTGTTGCGGCCGCCGTCGATGTCGTTTCCTTGACCAATACTTTCTTGTCGATTCGAATCGCTCGGTTCCGCAATTCTGTCGAATCCAAACAATACGCGCTGTTCTCCTTCGATCGGAAATGTTCCAACATCATCGCTTTTATGGCCGCCGTCACTTCGTCCGTCGTCATTCCGTTATGAATCGCCGTGTCGATGAGTAGTTGCATGACTTTCGACGAAAGACGAAACGGCAATTCGATCGAGCGAGCGATAAAATGTAACAAACCGCCCAAAACGTGGGTCATCGATACATTGACGAATTCGAAGACGCATTTGCGCATTAATAGCACCGAGACGATCGACGTGATCGAATTGGCTTGCGGAAAACCGGCCACGACGGAGATCGGTAAGCCGAACATTTTGTATTGAGCGACGACGAGCAGGAAATCGTCGAGAACTCGTGCGTCGAACGATAAGACGTCGTCCAAGATCAACAACAATCGATACTGTCCGTCATCGTCCCGTGGGGAATATCGAAATAATAAACCTTGAAAGCCGCCGATCATCGATTCGCCGTTGCCAACGATTTGTTTATTGAAATCATCGATGACGCTGTTCACATTCGAATACGCATCGCCCGTTCGTAATCGAGCGATTCGCCAGCGTCGATCGTCGACGATTCGTTTATCCTCGAGCATCGTATCGAAGAAATTACCGGCGGCATAAACGGCCGTATCCAAGAACATGACGCCCACGATATCGATGAGATCGTTATTTCGGGCCGTTCGATTCGACGTCGTCGTCGTCGATGAATGCAATTGTTCGAAAATTTGCTCCAAATATTTTGCGACCGTTTCCCGACGAAGGCGATCGTGTTCGTCGACGATTCGACGAGAATATTGGCGATACAATTCGTAACGACGTCGTTTATTATCGTCATCGTCGCCGATGAACGATTCCTCGAAATGGCCCCGGTGATCGAATTTTCGACGTGCGCCACGATGTACCTCGATCGAGTCCGTCGTCGATTCCATGTTTTCTTCCGAGGTAATTGGATTTGAAGAAGATCTGAAAAATCAAACGAAGCCTGTAACAAGTTACATACGTGTGCACTTATAAAAGAATTTAAGAAAACAATCTCACATACCAAAACGAATTGAATGAAAAATCAGAAAATTGAACGATGAATCGAAATTGAACAAATTGGAATGAATCAAACAGAAATCTGAAAGGTAAGAAAAGTTCAGTTAAAATTCTAGTCGATCATCTGATCGAAATGTCTTCCCCTCGTGATTTTGCATTTTCTTTCTTCTTCTCTTCGGGTACATTCGCGCCGCGAAAACATTTGTTTTGCAACATTACGCACAAGTACAATAATTATTCAAATTTGTCATAAGCAGTCGAATCATAGGTGTGCGCGCGCGCGATCATTTCTCGAAAAATACAACGTTGTTTTACCGCCTCTCCTCTTTTCGCGTTTTGTGAAAAATTTCTTTTACGTGTCACGCTAAATTTTCGAATCAAAATTCAAATAATTCTCGTTTAAAATATCGATTAAAATTCTTCGAAATGGCGACATCGTTTGAACGAGACTCGGCCGAAATATTATTAACAATTATGAACAATCAAAACGGTGGAAATTCGATGGAATCGACGACAATAACGACGACCAGTGCGGATAATTCGACGGCGGAAAAATTCGAACGCGTCGTTTTCAAACGTGAAGAAAACGAGATCGATCACGCCGACGGTTCAAAAACGATCGATGCCAATAACGCTACATCCGCGAATACGAATTCTACGCCGACGATCATCAATGGTCCGCCGCTACAAGTTCGCGAAAATCATCAGCAACAACTGCAACAGCAACAACGATCTTTACGGGTGGCGGCGCGAAAAGCGTTGGATGGTCAGCGGAAATCGCTTTCGCAACAACAACAACAACACGAACCGACCGATTGGGAATCGCATCATCAAGCGCCAATACATCAAACCGAAATCGAAGTACTCGCGTCGCAAGAATTGACTGCCGCATTGGCTTTGTCGCAGTAAGTCGGAACTTTTTTGAATTTTTAAACTTCGTGTACTGCTTGCGGTTAATTTTTAAAATGACTCTAAAAATCAGTGTTATGACGCATGCAGGACACAAAAGTTTTTTTAAATGCACCACAGCTGTGAACATATTTTATGATTTTCGCAAACCGATAAATTATATAGGGAACGCCGGAATCTCGAATTTCTCGGGGCATTCCGAGCACGAGCTTTTTTAAATGGATCGGCTCCTAACCCTAGCTTTGGCGAAAATCCATTTCAGATGGTCTTCTCGAGCTCGAGATAAAACCAAAATTCGAGATTCTGGCGCCCTTCCTTTAAAATCAAACACTACGGATAACATGATTTGAACAGCAATATTACATTCTCTTCTGTTTCCTTTCCAGAGTATCGAAACAATCGGCCAAAACGAAGGAACAACAAGCGCAATTACCTCGACCGTTGAAAGAAAGTTTGAGACATTTGAAAAATCTTCTCAAACTTCCGAAAGCGCGTCGTTGGGTTTATTGCGAGCACTTCTATTCGGACATCGATCGCGAGCTCTTATTGTCGGAGAACGAATTTCGTCAATGTCTACGCGAATCGTTACCGAATTTGAAAACGTATCTACTGCGCCGAGCCGAATGGAGACAAGTTCGTCGATTGATCGGACGACCTCGACGATGCTCGCAAGCGTTCTTCGACGCCGAGCGGGCGGCGTTGGACGCTCGACGACAACGCGTACGCCAAGTACATCGAGGCGAGATGTTAACGATGGGACCGGACGATATCGATATTCCACTACGTATTCCCAAACCGCTATCGATCGGAGCCAAAGTTCACGCGCGTGTTCGCCATCCGAAAGACGGCATTTATTCGGGAGCGGTCGACGCGGCCATGGACGGACGATATCGGATTATATTCGACAAGGACGTCGTCATGCCGTTGATCGTTTCCGATGCCGAGGTGATGGCCGATCACCTGCAGGATTTGGTCTCCGTGGCGTTCTTCATGGACAATACGAATAAATCCGCCGTCAATCATTCGACAACACCGACGTCAATGGTCAGGAATAATTTTACGCTCACTCCGAATAAGTTTACGGCGGCGAACGGTGCCGCTTCAATCGATATGTCGCCGGCTAAAGGAGCGACGGTGACCGGCAACGACCCGATTTTATCCAGCGTTAATTGTCATACAGCTTCGGCGACTCCGTCCAATGGATTCATTCCCGGCCAATCGATCAATAAACTTCCGCCGCCGTCAGCGCCCGCACCTTCGCAGCCGCACGTCGTCATGGGTCCACCACCACCGAAAATGGCACGAACCGAGGAACGTTGCGGCAATTACCCGTTACGCCTTATCGTCATGCTCGTCAAATTGGCCAAAATCTTGGACATCAAGAAAGTCTTGATCGCTCAGGTTCAAGAAATGAATCGCGAGGCCGAACGGATGCATCTCTACACGGATGGATTCGTCAAGAAGTTTCAAGAGAAATACGCCAAGGTCGTTGTGGATTTGGAACGTGTCAACAAGCAATTGGAAGGATATCTGATGGGCGTCTCGGAATTCGCCGGCTCACTCGTACCGCAATTGACCGAGCTCACCATCACCAGTCGACCGGAGACGTTGCGCCGATTTTGCCAAACGCACGCCGCCCAAATCGTCAAAGCGTCGAATCAAACATCGCAAACGCCCGTACAAAGCGCGAATTCGCTCCGATTGATCAATTCGTTGACGTCTCTTCTATTACAAGTACGCGCTTTGGGACAACAACGATGCAACGCCTACGAGCTCCATTCGTTGCAACAATCGATCGACGAGATCAAGAAATCGTTCGTACTCGATTCGGGCAATCGAGAAGCGTTCCAAGATCACGTGGAGGTGCACGTCAAGGAGGTTCAATTCAGTATGCAAGACGGCGAGACGGCTTCGTTGGCTGGTTTTACCATGTAAGGGTGTATTTTCATTGTGCATTTTTATATCTTTGCGACTAGCTTATTTGTTGCTTTTTGACACGTTGCTTCTTTCTTACCCGTAGTTTTTCGAGATCGTTTCTGTACTGGATTCAATTGATCGGTATTTTCGAAAGGGTTTTGAGCTTCAAATTCAACCGTAGCATTTTTTTCTAACTTGTACATGGTTTTCGTTTTTTAGAACTTAGAATTCGTGTTACATCTTTTACCGCTCTTCGAGGTAGAACATTGTTTTTTTAAATAATTTCACACGCTTTTTACCATATCGACTACATTCACGTAAAATCCGAAAATAGCTAGCGCCAAACCGAGAGTGCAAAGTAGGGAGTTGAAGATTAGCTTGAAATAGAGATAAGTTTTCGATCTATGTCTTCGCCAATGATCGTAGTAGAATAGGATTTCCAATGTGGTCGGGTAGACGAATGCGCAAAGGGAACCTGCTGTCACTCCGACCAGCGAGATGATTTGCTCGATTCGAGGAATTGAGACTGCTAGGAGGTCTGGAAAGTAAGAGTTACTGTAGGTTTCAGGGTTTTTAAGAAGTTGACAAGTTTTCTCGAGAACTAAAGTGATCAACCAGTTCGGAATCAAACTGTAGTCGCTGGACCCAGTGTGGATTTGGGTTACTGTAATCGCTTCTCCCGAATGGATCCGCGGTGGATCCTCCGACTACAGTATGATCTTTGAAGCTACTCACACGTAAGCAGAACCCAGAATAGACGGAAACTGATGTCCACCGCCAGAGGATAATCTCGAAGACGTGGGAAGCCTA
>JAQGCW010000351.1:0-12516 GCA_034700065.1 Mesodorylaimus bastiani | reverse complement strand
AGCTGACTTCCTTTCGGCACCGCCGCCTTATATACTCTCCCGGATGGAGGGGATACAAGGTGACTAAGCGCCTGGCCAGTTGCCAGTCACATGGATGCGTCAGATACGCATAGATACACGAATATTACGTATATATGCAAGTACTGTATCCTAACAACAAATGGCGCGAAGTATGATTTAAATAATTAACACATCATATAATAATTATCACTACAACGTAGGTCGTGAAGAAACCGGATTCCGTCCATTTGGGAGGGTTGCCGATTTTCTCGAAGGCGGTGACGTTCGGGGCTAAAACGGAAGAGAAACTTAAATTTACCCTTACAAACCATGAGTTTATTCACGGTACCTAAGAGTTATTGAATAGTAGCGATGGCCTTTACAGGGAGCGACAAAGAGGACTACCCACGAAACCCATGAATCCGCTCGAATTCCAACAATAAGTAGACACGCTTGCGATTTCCAACCCAAGTGCATGATGCTGCATTCCAAGAATCCCATAATCTGATGCGCCGCGAACTAACCCTGCGAAGCTCTTTCCTATCAGCTTCTCTCAAGTACTGAGACGCTGTCCCCTGGATATACAACGTGTAACAATGTGACTGATTAGATGGAAAATACAGATACCGTAAATACTGATTTAGTTCCCTTACCTCGAATAGTTCCCACATCGTTCCTCCAGGACAACATCGATTTAATAATATCCCCAATCAAATAGTTTCCCCGGTGAAGTTATTCGAGATGCCCCTACCCCAAGGATTATGTGGATTCCCATGTGTTTTGTATAGAGACTGTCACTATTGAGAAAAATCATGCTTCAAATGATCACTGATTGCTGATTTTGACACCTATTGCCCATGTTTTTGCACGGAAAGTTGACTTTTGACCTTGATTTTGATCAAAAACGCTTAAAAGTCTCGTTCGCTTCCTTATCATTGCGCATCCATCTACTAATTTCCCCCCTCTAGTAGCTTACCCCTCGTTTAGTTTCCCCTCGCCTAGATCGAAATAATAATTTCCACGGGTTCTTATTTCCGTATTTACGGTATACAGATCTACGTATCTCGTATAGTGGGGAGAGGAGGGGGCTTGAATTCTATGCAAATTTTGTGTCTCTCACTCCAAAATTCCGCAACTCCGCAAACTCCGCAAATCCACCGAACCACAGGCTGAACGGTGCTTTCTTGAAGGTAACCACCCTCCTTAGAAAGTATGTCCCTGCAGCACACACAAGGAGCGGGACCCATACAAGACCCGAGTTTGTGATCACATATCATTAATGAGAGGGAAAGAGGTTGCATCTGACCGTGATCCCTTATGTGGGAGTATTCGGGTGTGGAGACCTGACCCACTGCCTTATCACACCCAGAACAGAACTTAGAAAAAATAATAAATATGAGGAAACAGAAAACAAAAACGAAAGAAAAGTAAAAGAGATTGTGCTTACCAATATCCACCGTTGAAACGTAGATACCACCGTCTTTCCACCGTCTCACGTACAGCTGACGTCCTTGGGGGTCGAAGGCGAACATATTGTAATACTCGTTATACGGAAGCCTGAGCACTTCCATCGCCCATCGATTCTCTTCGGCGTTGAACGACCACATACGGACTTCGCTCGGTCCATTGGCGAACACCTGGCGACCGACCATGAATATTTGCTTCCCGATGGAGATTGTCAAGTTCCACATGTCCACCACGTCCGCGTGTCCAACAGCCGAGGGACGTTCATCATAGCCGATCGTCTCCAGATCGATCGTTCGCTTCGTGTTGAAATCGAGCCAATATCCAATGTCCCTGGTATAACCACGACAGAACAAGTACAACGTATTGTTGTAGACTGCCATGGCGACGACGTTGATCCACTGGGGCCCATGCAACGGCCATCGTCGGATTTCGGTGAATTGGGCTTCCATCGACGACGAATCGGCACCGAAACGCACCTCCATTCGGATGATCAAGGCTTCGGACGCGCTTTGCGTGACGCCCGTCAGCGCCAAGTACGCGACGTTGCCACTCGGATCGGGGCAGTCGTGGCCATGTAGATGTTGCTGGGGATGAACGTAGAGTTTGTCGAATCGTAGGTGGCCACTTTCCCGAATTGACCGCTCGTCTCGTTCCAAGAATAAACGTCCAAGGTGAGCTTCCAACGATCGTCGATCACATTGCTCGTAGCCACCGCCAAGAATATGGTCGAGCGCATGGAGAAATACGAATCGCTATCACGGCCTTTGTCGATCGGCGTGAAATTTTTGAACGTCCATTGTTTCGTGCTCGGTTCGAAAATGGACATATTGCCCGCCTTGGTCATGAAGTACAATTTGTCGTTGTTGAAGACGAATCCATCGCTGGAAGCCGTTTGATCGTACGTCACATTGCCACTGACGAATCTTGGCGTCTCGAGCGGGACTGAAGAGGAAAACATAGACTTGGCTAACGCTGTGGATGGATCAGATCATAGGCCAATGAAATTATATCGTTGACCCCAGATCCTGGTCCTGTTGGTCAAGGAAGAACTACCCTCTTACCTCGTTTATTACCCCGGGGCTTATAAAATTTCGATCGCCCTTCGGGAGTGGCTTATATTAGAGGGGGGTTTATTATTTCAACTGACTTTCGGCCATGTTAAATCCAAGAAAATTGGCCACGAAAGGAACAATTTTGTCAGATATCTGATCAAAGTGATCATTAATCATCGATATTATCGATCATTGATCACATTGATCGCCGATAAATCAGTGATCAGACAGTTAAAATATTATTTTTGGTCATTCTACACTGTTCAAGTATAGGGCCCTCTTTTGAATATACCCCAGGGGCTTATATTTGAGGGGGGCTTACAAAAGTTCGATTGAGCTCTAGAAGGGGCTTATTTTCGAGGGGGTCTTATAAATAAACGAGGTAATACAGTAGTGAGGCACTATGGGGTAGACCAGTGGGTGTTCCATGTTCCCAATGTGGTCAATGAGGATGGTAGGCGAGGGTTCTCCCAGCTCTTCGCAATCCCTGTCCAATGTAAATACATCATACCGTGTTACCTCGAAAATGTCCCCGGTGAGATATTGTTTCAATCGAGCTCCAGGAGGGGGTTATTCGAGGGGGGGCATTTTCGAGGGGGAGACAAAAAGTCGATGTGCTCAGAGTCAAAGAAATAAAAATACATTTCCACAAAAGTGAGAATTTTTCGCAGATTTTCGATCAAATTGATCACTGATCATCGATATTATCGATATTATCGATATCATCGATATTATCGATATTATCGATAATTTGTGGCATTGATTACTGACAATTCGTTGATCAGACAGTAGAAAGTAATTTTTGACCATCCCACAGTGTATAAGTACAGTATGGTTCGAAAAAGTTACCCGGGTGACTTATTCGAGGAGGGGACTTAAAGGGGAAAGAAACAACTCTACCAGCGCGCCCCAGCAGACATTTTTCCTTTTCAAAAAGCGTCGTTTTTACCCTTGCCGGCAGCTGGCTGGCGCCAGCGCGCACAAATTGGTGTTAATTTGATGTAAGCAGTTATTTTGACTACTCATCCGGTATTACCATTATGTCTGCTATTTTGGCGCCAGCAGAGTTATTTCATGCCACTTTAAAGCTCAATCGGCCTCCAGGAGGGAGCCTTATTCGAGGGGGGCATTTTCGAGGTTTTACGGTATATCTTTGACCAACATCGAAAAGGAGCGCTAGAATCTGAATTTTTTCTTCACATATCCCGAGATCGAGCTTTTTTGAAACGGATTAGCTGCTATATCACAGCAGAAATTCATTTCAAACGGTCTCGACCTCGGGATAAAACCGAAATTCGAGATTCTATCGCTCATTATTCTATCGAGACAAATTGACATCCACTCACCTCTGATCTTCGCCGCCTTCACTCCAATGTTCGAGACGACATAGATCGTTCGATTGATCGTATCAATATCGAATCCGAATCCGAAGTCGCTCGCCTTTTCACCTTCGATCGGCGTCCACTGACGAGAGCCGAATTCGTACAACCAATACGCGGGTATCCACTTTTCCTTCGTCCATTCGTCCTCGGTCGTGTTTGGCTTGTCGTTGATAAAGCCGAAGACCAGAACGTGATGGTCGCCGATAAGAAACGATGTTCCGTCCGAAGGGAACACATCCAAACCGTTCCTGACTGTGGTCGACATGTTGCCAGTCGTGTTGGTGGAGAGATTGTAATAGTAGCCGTACTTGGTATCGACGATGGTGGAATTCCCGGACGGACTGCCGAATTGCAGGAACCAATAGACGACATCTTTGCTGAGTACCAAATACTGAACAATGTTCTTGGCCGGCAAGGAGGCCCGGTGAAAGCCTCTCATTTCGCCTTTGGTCGGCATGTTTCCATCGAATTCGACGTGCAATTTGGAGAAGGCGGCTTCGGATGTCGGCGATACTCGAGTGCCCATGGAAAAATACGCGTCGTTGCCCGCCCTGTCGGGAACACCGATAGCCCAATAAATCGACGTGTTCGTGGATGGCATCGAACTCGACCTTCAACGATTTGAATTCGCCTGCGTCCTTGTCCCAGAAGAAGAATGATGGCTCGGAGGCGATGGTGGAATTATCGGGAATCAAAATGGCGAATATACGATTGGCCAGGACGAAATAATCGTCGAAGAACCCATCGAGCTTGAACGGTGTGTAATTGCGATTCGGCGCCCATTCTTTCGCGGCGATATTGAATTCCATCATGACATTGCTCGGACGTTGAATATTGTACAGGCTTCCGTTGACGTAGAGCGCGAAGCCTTCCATCGACATGGGCGTGTAGCCGATTTGCTCCGCCGGATGGACGTAGAGGGCTGAAAGGGAAGAGAGGAAAGGTTAGGATTGGGAAATTCAGAGGAGGAGCCTCTGATGGATTGATGGACGTGAACACTACGGAACAGGTCATATGTTTGGGCGAATTGAGACAGTCGGAGTGGAGGAAGTTTCCTGCTCTCAAGACTCGCAAAGAGTATGATCGATGGTATGATAAAAAATTGCGGGAAATTCAAACCTGGAGTGCGGGAATTCAAACGTTTGAAACTTTGCACAACCCCGGAAAATTGAGTATGTCCCTGGCTGCATCGACCAAGAACCAGCTTTGGCTTTTGGCGTGACTAGGGCGAGTACTGAAAAACCATAGATTTTCAAAAACTGTCCTAAGCAAGGGAAGGGAACCAGGTTGGATCCCGATGGGTAACAGATGGCTTGGTGTTTGGGATCTCATGCCCAAGGTTCAGCTGCTGCTTTCTATAGTTGCGAGGTTCAAAATTGCCACACCTTCTAATAGCTTCTGCTCTCCAAGGTCCTTCTCTCCGACTCTTTCTCCGGGCCCCAGTGTTCATAAAAGTCATCCACCCCTGTTCCAAACATAAATCAAATACCGAGCCTAAGGATCCTGGGATGAAGACCCACCAACCCTGTCCAAGATCAAAAAACAAATCTTAACAGCCTCAAACCCTGATCTTAAGCCCTATACATAATCAACGCCGGAACAAAAACAAAAATCAAGAAAACCATTATTAACACCACTTACCATTCGACGCCTTCATCCAAACCACCAATACGACCAAACACCAACCGATTCTATTCTTCATTATCGACCAACGGATGATTGCTTGATTCGTCCAAATTGTCCGATCGGATCGATTCCTGATCTCGAATATTGTCCAAATCGAAACACGGCCGAGCGGAGCGCTTCTTCGGGAACCGACCTTTCGCGAAGAAGGAAATTGAGACACGAATGAAAGGAGAGACTGAACAACCATGGTCTTGGACCCCAGTGATTCGAAGGAGAGAGTGAAACCAGTAGTCGAACTTTTCATGCTGACTCACTCAGGCAGCGAGAAGTTCCATCTTGATCGCAAGCTGGATGAAGAACGGGTCAGGTTCATGTTTCTTTGGGTTCTAGCACTATACAAGAAAGAGCGCGCTGCAGGAATCCTTTTCCTTCCCGCAGGAGAGACATGTTTCAGAATCTCCCTGGTTGGAGTGCACGAGAAAGTGCATTCAGGGCAATGTTCGGATTCTCCTAGTCAATGGTCAGATTTGGAAACATACCAACGTGGAAGCGCATATCGCTGTCTTGATGGTACTGATGCCCCAGTGATTCCTAGTTTGTTTGCTCACTCCTGGATTGCAGTTACCCAGCTGGGTGGACTCCACTGGCGAAGACCCCAGCTGGGGCCATTCGCCAGTGGAGTTGAGATCAATTAAAAAAATATTGCGTCGGCCGGGAATCGAACCCGGGTCGCCCGCGTGGCAGGCGAGCATTCTACCACTGAACCACCGACGCTCCTTCCAAGCGCCTCCTGTTGCAACTTGTTGTCTGCAAGCGCAGATGCCTCCTTCCACAAAATTCAAACTATGGTATTGTGGCTTTGAAAAAGCAAAAAAGATATTCCCATGCCGGGAATTGAACCCGGGCCGCCTGGGTGAAAGCCAGGAATCCTAGCCACCTAGACCACATGGGACACACACACAGTGGTATGGAAGATGAAAAGACTGGAAAGGATGGTCTGAAGTATCCTCGAACTCCAACCAAGTACCCTGATCAAATTGGCGAACTGAATCAATGTCGCGCTTTTTTAATCATTGTGCATGATGGAATGATCTTGAGCAAACGTTTTCGAAATGGAAGCTTCTGATCGCTCACACAGGCAGAGACCAAACGAAAAAAGTTCATACCCATACTTATCTCCCATCAATCAATATTAGTAAATTTGCACAGCAAAAACCTCGAAGTAGATGGATCAGTTAGCCCACAGAAAACAAAATGGAAAAAGAATGGAAAACACATCGAAAAGCCCCTGTGAGTCCCTTGAGCATGTAAAGTTTCATTAACTTCATAATAAGGCATCTTTCAACGTTCACGAGTACGAAAATTACCCGCTGTTCTTTCCCTTCAACGGAAAGAAACGTAATTTGGCGATCTGAAAATGCAGAGGAATTCTCACTTCAGTTCTCGAAAGTTCAAAACAATAATTAAAGGCTGGGAAAGAATCACACTAAACTTACCTCCTCATCTTCCACCACAACCATCTGCGATCGTTCGGCCTCCTTCGCTTCCATCTCCAATTGAACGAGTTCGCCGTGTAGTTCCTTGTGAAGAGCATGTTGCATCTTCCGTTTCTTACGGCCCCTCTTGCGGATACTGTCGTTCAATTCCGCATCGCGTTTCTCGCGTCGCCAACCGCCCGGCCTATCGCTGACATTATGCAGGACGAGTTCCTCGTGATCGATACTCAACGACATCGTGCCGCGGACCAAATACGGTAAGTGAATGGGCGATTTGGCGGGCTAGAAAAATAAAAAATTAGACAATTCTTGAATATCGATGGTTAAAAAAAGGAAATGATCGCTTACCAATTGACATTTGAAGACGGTCGGCGGCAAAGATATATCGCCTTTCAGAAACGTATTGACACGAGCCAGTTTCTCGTTCGACAACGGAGTGACCACGTAGAACGTTCGGGACTCCATATTTGTGGCGCGGATGACGCCTGAAAAATTCGAAAGACCTGGTGTTATAATAATCAATTTGTCAACTTCCTGCGACATGTATTTTTCCAAGGCCCCAGATTCAAGATGGAAAAAGTCACATGTCCAAAAATGCAGACAAAGAACAACTCTTAAAGAAACAAACACTTACCAAATCCCAGACATTGAACCTTTGAAACCGGCTGGTTCAACATCATAGGCAAAGATGCATCGTCCAACCAATGCTTTCTGCCATTTGTCTCCCCTTGTCCTTCGTCCGATTCGTATTGACATAAAGCCACCACCGATCCGTTCAAAATCGATAGAATATATTTCGACGGCGCACTTCCCTGGACGATATCGACGTAAACATTGCGCATCGGCACGGCGTACGGAGTGATCGAACGAAGATGACCCGACATCCACGTTTTCAATTCGTCCAACGTCGGTCCGTGCGTCGTTAATTTGTATCCGAAATACGCAACGAGCGCCGCTTCCCTGAATTGAATCGAGGTCAATCTGAAAAAAGAAAAATCAATTAGGCTCAACAACAAAATTTTCAAGAAAGATTTGCACGTAGTACTTACCTTTGGCCATCCAATTCCCAATCGTCCAACGTCCGCACCAACCGACAATCGGCATCGTGACCGATTTCCCTCAGCACCGATTTGATCTCCCCAAGTGCCTGGAACGTGGGACTATTCATTGTCGACTTCACTCGCTCCGGAGAAATCAATACGATGTGATTGGGTCTCGCGAATCGACTAATTTTCGTCAAAGCGGTTAATCCGGCGCCTGAAAATAAACAAGGACAGAATAAAAGATATAATTAGAAACGAAAAGTAGTCTAAAGGAGGATAGAAACTGAAAGACAACTTACCTTGAATCCAACCGGCTGTATTCACAACCAAACAACTCGGAGCTCCCTCGCCACTGATTCGTTCGAAATCAACGAACAATTGATCCAAGCATTCGATATAAACCTCCATGCGATTCGACGGAGATGTTTCGCCGAAGAATTTGCAGCTAAAAATTGAGACGAGAGCATGTTATAGAATCAAAAGAAAGCTGGAAATAATGATTGAAACTTACCTGATCGGACTCCGTAAATGTTTATAAGGCGGTCCTTCCACACGTTCGATAATCTCGGTCAATGCCAAGCATCCGGGCGGCGTGAACTCCGTTTGTCCCGGATCGCATTCCAAGTGGTACAGCGTTAGGCCTCTGAAAAAAGAAAAAAAATTAACATTTTCTCAGACATCATCAAATTATACTATCAGAACATAAACAAAAAAAAATCGGACATTACTTACTCTTGCAATAATCGATTCATCAAAAGACGACCGAACGTCGATTTCCCAACTTTCTTCGCCCCGCAAATCATGACCACGAAATTCTCCTTATCTTCGCGAATCCGACGAATCGCGCGCTCCTCGATCTCCCGCAAAAATAGCGACCAATCGGCCTTGGTCGCCGTTTGATCGGCCGTCGTGGATGTCGATGCTCGATCCGATAATTTCCGTTTCTTCGCTGGCGGAGGCGTCGGTGAATCCGATGCTCGATTCGCTGGCGGAGACATCATCGGAGAAATTGTCGAATGCTGCGGTAAATACGGCAAATGCGCGGCAGCGGCAGCTAGCGATGAAACCGTATATATTTTCATCGATCGAAATACCGCCTTCCTTCGTCTTTCCTTTCTCCCTTGCCTTTGTCCTTCTTTCGTTCGAGTCGGCGTCGGCATCGGCGGCGGCGTCGGTTTGCGTTTCCGTTTTCGATCCTTCTTCGGCAACGGCGGCAATAAGACGGGCGACGGCGTTGAGATGTCCGCAAGATTCCGACGACGAAGATTCGGTCTTCCAATCGGCGCGCGCGTATCGGAAATTTTCATTTCTTCCGCGATCATATCGTCGTCGTTGTCGTCAATCAATTGAATCGATTCGTTCTTGCTCTCGTTCTCGTCGTCCAAAATGATTTCTTCCGGCGGAATATTCGGTTCGGACGGCTTGGACGTCGACGATTGCATTGTCGGCGAGATAGCCGGTTCGTGCGGTCGTTTGCGTAAATTGTATCGATGGTGAAGAGGTCGTCGAATAAGATGTTGCAACGATTCCTTCGATTCCGAGGTCGACGACGATGATTTTTCGGTTTTCGATGGATTGTCCAGTTTGTCCGACATGTTGAATATTTTCAATATGTTTCCAATCAATTTGAACATTCGATCGATTAGAAATTGATGAGATTTTTTTGAGTTGGTTAGACTAACCGAATCGAATCGGATTACATGTTTTAGATCTACAGAAAACAAAACGAATCAGATTATCGCATTCGGATTTCGGAACAAAAGAGTCGACAAAACTTGACAAAATTAGTGGAACTACGCAGTACAGTATACACGGAGAATGCTGATGCGCAGGTTATTTTAGCTACTTATAACATTTTAAAAATACTACACAAAGTAACTTTCACCTGTCGCAGCCAACCAATACCAAAGGAAACAAATTGTACCTGATGCCAAGAAGCCAAACAATCAACAAACCCACATGACACGAAAAGTTTACAGATCAATCAATCAAAAGACAAGCGATGCAAAGTCGAACGCTCGTGTTCCGACCGACCGCTCGCCACCGCCGCAAGACGTAAGAATGACTCTTTCTCCGCCGATTCGCATGATTTGTCTTCAAGAATGTGTGACGAAAGTGTAAAGTAGTTTGAATTTTCGTCATGTGATCTCGCGCGCTCCTCGCTGATTGGTCAAGGGCTCTGGGGCTTCAGCCAATCAGCGCGTGGGCTGGACGAAGTGTAAACCGACCGTGCCGCCCGATTGGTCCACACAACGGTCACGTGATCACTTTACACTTCCTTTCGCCCCACATGAATAAACGCTGCGTCGACAGAGCATCAGCCAGAACGGGCACCAGATGGCATTCAGAGAGTTTTCAACAGCTGTATGAATAAAGCAGCAGGATCGATTTACTTTTGACACCCCAATCTCCATTTGAGCACGAAGTAACATCCAATACGAAATAGAAAGAAAAATACGACTAGCATTATAATATCGAGCCAAATGTTTTCTTCTTTCACTTCGAATACGTTCAGGATGAATTTGGGATCACTGGAAAGTCAAAGATATTTTTTAAAGTGCAGTGCTACTGAAGTTTGACCTGCTAATTTTTAAAGACGAAGTCAGCTGTAGGATCAACTTTCGAATTTCGCGTTCAGATTTAGTGAAATGGAAGAAAAGCAACAGAGAAACAATCCCACAAAATTTCACGAAATTCTGTCCACTCAATCAAAAACGGCAGCGTTGCAAACTTTATGTCGTGGGCAATGCTCAGGTTTGGTTGTTCCTGCTCCAAAATGGCGGGAATTCAAATATTTTTTGAAAATCTGATGGTTATAATGCCAGATGCAATGTAATTATCAAATTTCCTGAAGAATTATTGATGTTTGCATTTACAACTTCCCTTTCCGCCACTTTCTAAACCGATAACGCAAGGTTAGTTTTTGAATTCCCGCCATTTTGACAAAAGAACAACCAAACCTGAGCATTCCCCGATAGAAATTTTTAAACGCTGCGATTTTTGACTGGGTGGTCAGAATGTCGTGAAATTTTGAGGGAATGTTTCTGTATTGCTCCTCTACCCTATCACCAAATCTTAGCGCGAAAATCAAAAATCGATCGTACAGCGCCCTTCGTCTTCCGAGTTAGCGTCTGGGGCTCGATCCGAGAGAGACGTCTATACTACCAGCCTTATACGTGTGCGCGTCGAGTTTTCAGGGTGGTGAAAACTCGGCGCACACAGCTAGCGTAGCTAAACATAAGGGCCCCTTGGTTCGCCCCTTGGTTTTAAATGGACATGAAACAGGATTGCTAGCGCGCGCCAGCAGACAAACCTTAACCGTGTGTTGCCTGCTTATCATCCTATTGGACCACTATTAGAAAGCGTGTCTGCTGACGCGCGCTGGCAATCCTGTCTCATGTCTCTTTCAGCGTTCCTATGCCTGCCAATTCTGTACTTCCTCTCACCTGCTCTGCAACACTCGTGAAACACTACGAGAGTCAAATTCACACTTACGTCATCATACAATACGTATGATCCATTTTCTCGCAAACCAGATCGGGTCGATTGAAACCGTATATGGTCAACATGATTCCTTCGAAAGCGTACCGTATATACGAGCAATAACTGAGCCAACGTAGATAAGTCGGAATCGTATTGAAGCTCACGAAGAAGCCACAGAATAGGATAATGGGGATAGCCGTGGCTGGACCGAGGAACACTGCCACCTGAAGATGAGAGAGAATGCGTCTGATTTGAGAAGCAGGGACTTTGGGCATGCCGACTGGTGCGACCGCGTTGTTGGAAAGCTGCGCATTGCACTGCTATGTTTCACACTCAAAATATGTAACACTGCGCTAAATAGCTGCTGTGCTGGTAGCTGTCTGAATGACGATATGCAACCGTCACAATGCGCCAAACTGCGACTTACCGGAATCGAAACACCAGCACTGATCATTAAGGCGTACGATTGCGATGTCAATGTGACCAATACTGAGAATAAGAGGAATAACATGAATCGAAACCCATCGTGCGGCTGATCAGTCATCCAATAAACTATGGTACTGTATGCCACCGGGAAGAGGATCTGTGAATGAGTCAATTGTATCAGTGCCCGGGAAATTTGAATTATACAGTCAGGAGATACCTGAAATGGCAAATCGGCCATTGATTTGGCGAAATAATAAGCCTTCGAACAATACCAGCAATTCAAGTGCTCGCGAATAAATACCGACATTTCCAATGGGACTGAAAAAGAAGGGAGAGCACGGTTGGCGGGTAATTCAAATTTTGAACATGGCTTTTGGTTGGTGAATGTTCAAAGGTCATGCAGATGTTTCGGCAGCTGAATGCATCAGCAGCAGGCAGTCTGATCCTGATACGTTTAGCCTGTGATGGTTTGCCCATGCATCCAAAAGCTACTTACAAGTGACAATCGTCGGCATCATGGCCGTAAAAACCAGAAACAACA
>JAQGCW010000350.1:0-12522 GCA_034700065.1 Mesodorylaimus bastiani | reverse complement strand
AAACTGTGGACTAAAGATGTGCAAGTCCCAGCAGGGAACTCTTCCGTGGTTCTAAGAATGCACTCATGATATGCAGAAGCCCCAAGCAGATGACCAAACCAATATGCAATCTATCCAGGACCCCGACTCTTTCGAAATGCATCCTAACCTCCTGGCATTTACAAAATCTGTATCCTAGCTCTCAGACCCTTCCAAAAGCGTCACTAGTGGCTCCCAATCACTCAAGAACTTTATCCAACCTCGAATTGATGCCTAAGCCCATGGCTCCATAATCTTAGATAACCAATAGACCCGCCCGATTCAAACCGATCGCCCCACTCACCTTCAGACAATCCTCGTGCCAATACTTATCCAACGCCTCTAATAAATACCGATCGACGATCTTCTTGTTGCATTTGGCGCACATATAGGGCGCCATGGCCGGATCCGTCTTGCCTCGAACGGCGACCAACGGTGCGACGGGTTGATCTTGTCGAAAATGGCTATGATACGAGGGCGGCGGTGGTCCGGATCCGGGTTGCGGACGAGGCGGCGCTGTATTATTATTGTTGTTGTTGATGATGATATTCGACGAGGCAAAAGTTGAACCGGGCGGCGGCGGCGGCGGGTGCGGCGGCGGAGCACCGATCGGCTGTTGGTGTTGCGGTTGCGTGTTCAATGGCAACATCATCGAAGATTTATTGGAATCGAGAAATGGCGATGATCGAAATTGTCCGACGACGCCAGCGTTGCTCGTGCACGGGATCGTTGCTACGTCGGCGCTCGACGGATGATGAGGTACGATCGTGGTCATGTTCGTCGACGTGGGTGCTGACGACGACGATGGCGGCGATGATGTGACGGGATTGGAGCCGTTCAACGAAGCCACTGAAATGTACGAAAAGCACCATATATATTATTATAATAATATAATAATAATTGAAAAAGTATAAGAGCTTCTCTCTCGAGAGCACTCTTTCCTCGTTTCACCTTCACCTTCACCAGCCCACCCGAGAACTGGCACCGCCAATCTTAGTCGCGAGGAGAGGACACCGCGGCGAGGGAGAGTAAGCACAAAGCTATAGCCTAACACGTAACAACCTTTCCCTCGACCCCCGGCACGCGCACAAAGGGCGCCAGAGTAACCGTTTGTTCGCTTCATTGAATTGAGAAAACTGGCAATAGTGAATGCACAGATAACTAAATGCCGCCACCCCACACACACACACTCTATACGTAACCGTTAAGAGAGACAGCTAAAGACGAGAAGCGGCCTCGCGGCGTGCCGCCCTCCAACGTCACTGACGACGACAACTCCGGGGCAAAAGCAGAAGAGCCCAGCCAAAGCAAAGGCAAGCCAAGGCAAGGCAAGGCAAGGAGAAGCGAGGCAGAGCGGCATCAAGCACCAACCAGAGTCGCCCTCTGACGGTGAAAATCATTGGCTAATGGCTCCGCCGAGGCTTCTTCCTCTTCTCCTCTCTCCGATGATGATGATGATGATAACGAGGTTGCTACCTGAGAGTCCAACGACCTACACGCTACTAGCCTATCCATCCATTCTCTCCACTCTCTCTCTCTCTCTCGCTCTCGACCAAACCGAAATGGGAGCGCTCAACTTAATTGGGCGCACGCGGGGACACTCGTCATTTCCTCATAACGAGCAAACAAGGACGCGCTTCACCTAAATTGCAAATTCCGCTAATGTTACATTTTTGAATAGGGGCACCACGAGTGGGAATAGAGGCAGCCAGGCACTGGAACTAACAAAACGAATAGGGGGGTCTGTGTCCGATGCAAAATTGCACAAAGGAAAACAAGGTGAAAAGGAGACACTGTCATCATCAACATCGAAGCAAACCCCCCAAAAGCCCATCCGTCCGGTTTAGCCCAACGACCGAGCGAGCGAGACCCACACCGACTGACCCCTACCGCCCGCCCGTCCGTTCACTCCCCGTCAGCGCCCATCGTCACCAACCAACCATTGCAAGCCATTAATGGACACGAATGCTTCAATAGGGACCCACTCCATTATCGGTCCTCCTCAATCCAAATGCACCATAGTCATTATTGCACTAGCGACACCGTTTTTCGAGGCACAAAATGCACGCAAAGGCTCCCCCACCCCACCACCACTTTCCTCTCTTTACAAACGGACAGCACATAGGCAGATGCGTGTATTCTCTCTTCTCTCCAAAAAGAACACTCCACCACTCACCGGACCCCGCCTTCCTTCACTAAACTATTGCCATTAAAACCTAAATTGCACCGTCCAAAAAAGGAGACAGAGAGAGAGAGCCCACCCAACATTGGCCAAACAAAACCTTGGAACAACAAAAGCCAAGTAGGTAAGCGGCCATCGGTGAGTAGAGTGCCCGCCCGTCCCAGAAGCTCTTTCCCTCCGTCTCTCCGTTCCTCGATGTGTGTGTGGGAAACCGGGGATGAAAGAATGAGCGAAAAGAAAAGGAAGAAGGAAGGAAGGAAGAAACGAATTTCGCATCCAGGACCTCTTCTCTCTTCCATTCCCGAACCGATTGTTGTGCGTGCGAACTGTTTTCGCAGCCGTCCATTTGCGCGCATAATGGACTGCGAAGGAGCCAAAGCCAAACGATAAATAAAGGGGGGACTACGCCGGACCTCCTCTTAAGAGCTCCCCCAAATGGATCACCCCTCTCTCTCTCTCCCTCAATCCTGTCGTGCGCCAGTTTCTCGGTTTTTACTCAATAAAAATCGAGAACAAGCAAAAGCAAGTTTTACCGTCGAAGATGCAAGTAGTCGGTCCAGGAAATCACCGTGGAGCAACCCGGATCACTCACCGCTTCCAACCTCAGTTGCAGTCCCTCCTCACCGCAAATAGACCTAGCTCATCAGAGAACGTCTCTCCGACGATTGAAAAGTTAGTTAAATATGGAGATGATATTTAAAAATGTTACGCATCTAGGGAATACGAGTTTTATGCCCCCGTCCATTTCTAATTAGCCAAAGTACACACTGAACCAAAGGCGAAACATGCCCGACCTCTCCTTGATCACGTATAAGCTTCGCGATAGCTAATGTTCATCATCTCTTTTTTGTGTGCAAAAGCCAACACTCACTACTAATAGGAAACAACCCAGCCTTTTTAATTTGTGTCCCGTGATTAATCGGTCGAGATTTCTCTCTCGCGAAGCGTCTTTTTCTCTCCTCGCCTACAAGAAAATTAGGCATCCATGCACGCACGCCGTACATTCGTAGGGATACGATAAGGAGGGTAGTAAATCCTCGAGTACAGTAGGATCGACTTCGAGCCTCCAGCTATCTCCGACGATCGCTCGTCATCGGGCAATTAATGAACTCCCGACGACCGAGCCAACACATACAAACAAGGGAAGAGAATACGGGGGGGCTTCTTCGGCGAGTCCTACCTACTTTGGATCGTATTAGCTTATTGTCCATACAATGCTCTCCATTCAGCCAGCCCCGAGTCCTCACTGAAAACACAAGGCACCTAGCACACGCATACATACATCCTAAAGCCATCAAGTAAATTAATGAGCGCCACCGTCCGTGCGTCAACAAAAACGACGTGACGTTTTCTCTCCCTTTCCCATTTGCCCTACTGAACTCCATCCATCCCTACTGTGTGTGTGCGAGGAGAGTACTACAGGGGCCGAAAATTTTCCCCCGTTGTTGATCCATCCCCCTTTCCCATTCACCTAGCCGTTAATAATTCGCCACACGACTGTACAAAAAGCCCACCGCGAAAAGAGGAACCAAAGAGATCGACCCCGAAGACCCACACGACTCCACGAATATGCATAAATACAAGATGGGGACACCCCGAGTGCAAAGAAAATCATTGAAGCATGCGCGCGCATTTCCTACATCTGCCTACCAAATGTTCCATCCAAAATCGAGTCTCTCTCACTCTCGCGCTCTCATCTGAAAGCCGATTTTCGACCGAAAGAACAAATGCTCATCATCATATCGACGAGCGACCGACCGAAAATCTGAGCCCTGAGAGAGAAGAAGAGACAGACACAACGAGCGAAGACCTAATTAGTACGCTCGATTTGCGAAACCCGCGGCTCCTGGACATTTGGAACAATAGACGTAGAGGTTCTCCATAATCCCTTCTCGACCATTTTCCGTCCAATTACTGATGGTCATTGGCGAATTGGCAAGGAGGATGCCATTAGAGGTCCATTCCTACGATCCCAGACCAGTGACCGACCAGATTGACCTACCAACCCACCGACCGACCGACCGACCGCCGACCGCTGGGCCTAGGGATGATGACAGCGAGGAACGCTCCAGGCGTATAAGCCATAAATTAAGACCCGTCCGTCCGTCTCCTTCCGTCTGGGTTCATTCCGACGGTCACTCACCGTCCAACACTAAGAAGGCCTACCTCAAGCACAGAAACTAACTATATCGGACGACCCTCCTCGTGTTTCTCCTTCATTTAGAGACAGACACGAACGAATGAGCCCTATCTCATTCATCTACGCCTATTCGCCTTAATGAACAAGCAGCAGCAGCTCTCCGCTGTTCTCGCTAATAAGAGTGAGAGAAAAAACACTCACACCAAAACCAAACGAGCAGGTGCAAACGAGGACATGCTTCGTTCTCTCGTTATGTTTTACTCGAAAATGAGCTCGCGCATTGTTGCCGCTCGCCCGCCATCTCCTCGTCGCACAAACACACACACACCATCCCGACCGACCGGCAGAACAACCGGTAACCTCATCCGAGTACCAATTAAAAACTCATCCAAAATATATATACTATACGTATATACAGGATGAGGACAACCTATTCTCGGTGTTATTCGTCCCGTCCAGTAATTGGCCGCCTCCGGGTACATTCAATTAATAATCGCCAACGCCCGCTCAGTACGATCGCCGCGCCTCCTCATTAGCATGTTCGCAGCGATTCTTCTGGAGCAACAGGTATCGCTAATTACGTGCCAGTACGATCGAGTCCGATCATATGGTTCGAAAACGAGGGGATTCTCGATTCTCGCAGAAACCTGATGCAAGCAAGCAGGCGAATCGACCGCTCGTCGCTGTTGCACATTCGACACGAACGCGACATGCAGATTGTCGACACTGACATTGCATGCTTTACACTGCGCCCGGATCGCCAGGCTTGCAAAACCGCCCATGCTACAGTGACCCGATGAGCACTGGACACGTGCCTGGACCTGGATCTGGGCTAGGCTTATCCAGATTTAGGACCTTGAGTCCATCTCCATGTCTCCCGGACCTGGACCACTTGGACCTACGGTAAACCCAGAAGCAACCCAGATTCACCAACCACTTCAGTGCAAATCTGCGCTACAAAAGACAACTTCCCTCGACCGAATGTGCCCCGAGGCGATAGAGCTTCCTCGCACCATACGCAACATCCGATCGAATGTCCCGCTGAACTTCAGTAAAACGAGAAAAAAAAACCGTCCTCGAAAAGCACAAAAACCTAAAAGCCTAATGAAGTAGCTTCCTCGAAAACAAGACGAACCACTATTCAAATGTGCGAATAAAACGTCAAGACAGTAAACAACATTCAAGCCGACGATTCTTCTTCTTCTCCCCGAGTATCAATCGAACCACTCATTCTCAGAAAGTTCAAGCGAACTCGGTATTCTTCGAGAAAGGAAGTTCTATTAAAAATATGACGCTGGTCAAACCTTATTTATAGCATATCCTTATAATCCCTCCCCCCCCACGAGCGCTGATCCGATTGCCGCCCCACCCTACAGAAACCCTTTAAAGAGCAAAACGATGACGCCCAAGAGAACGACTCGTCGTCCTTCTTAGCCAGACTCAATTACAGCCGCCTCCGCCCTCCCTATAATATCCTCGATAAAAATCGCCTAATCACAAACCCGTTTTTAATTAATCCTAATGAGCCAACAAGGCAAGGCCTATCGACGATAGTAGCATTGGTCAAACCTCGGAAGGAACCTCCCGTCAAGTCCAGGATCAGACCAAATTGGGATCATAAAATCTTTCGTTTTCTCAGGTGAGAACATCTCGTTCATCACGTTCAAACTACCCGTCCGCAATGATCCGCACCTTCTGGTCGTCGATCGACAGCAGTCGAAGGACGATCGTCGTCCAAAAACACACCACTCGGCACCACCTCCGTCAGCCGTCGACCATGGACGTAATAATACACATGTCATAATTTTCGCCCCATTTCCACATTTTTATATGAAATACTGATGGCGATCTCGAACCCTAAGGACTCGTTACCCTCCTCCTCGCACCCTCCAGCCACGAATCTATCTGGTTTTTGTAGGCGATAATTTTCGCTCGTTCTTCTGTCGCCTCGAACCGTATATGGACATAATTCAAATCCTAGCCTCGAGGTGTCCACAGACGAAAGAGACGACGCGCAATCAAACCTTGGACATCCACAGTTTTGAAACTGAACTGACTTGAGAGATACACAACTCCTCGGGTCTTCCTACCTAAGTATGAACTCGTCAAACATTCATTTCACTATCCGACTATTTTTATAAATGAGTCAATTTTAATAAGGCCCCCTAAATGTCTCTCGACGATGACACCTGTTCAGACCACATGTAAAGGACGAGTCACGCGAACGAACTTTACACACGAGCTAATTACCGAGCGTGCACATCGTGATCTATTTGAATCCAGACTAATAGCTCAATTAAGATATTTCGAAAGCTTCCGAAGGGTGCATGTGAAATTTACATAGCCAGCTCGAGAGGCGAGAAAGTGATCAATCCTGATTGATTAATCCGCAGCCTGATCTGATGATTAATCATGTTGCCTGATCACTTCCAACAGCCTGATCTGTGAACTGATTCCACTCGGAGACCGATCTCAGTTATCACCACTAACGGGCTATCGGGATTAGCGCTAATTCCGATATCCCGATCGATATTGCACCTGGCGATTCCTAATCTTATCCATCCATCCAGACCGAGTCCCTATATCCTCGTCCATTATTCTTCGAGAATCGCGAAACGAAAACAGTCCTCTCTTCCCTTGCGTCATTCGTGAGAAACGGATAATCAAATCGACACCTGTCCTCCCCCGTCGTGCCAAACCTGACATTCCACCCAATCCTCGAGTCCGATACAAACGCCGAGTATTTTTCAAATAGCTTATCGAAAAGTTCAGTTCGAAAATCCGAACGTAGAACTGTCGTTTTCCTCGCACGTATTGAGAAGGTCGCGACATGCGAAGTGCGACATTTCGATCATAAGCGCCGGCGTCCTTCAGACTTCTCCGAGATCCCGGTCAAAGCCAACTACGATCAGTCCTCCTATATCATTCCAACTTTCCATAACTGCCCGAAATCCGATCCCAGACTCTTCTGTGCTCCGATTCTCAAAATCCGCCCCATTGCATGCATGACAAATCTCAAGGATCAAGTCTTGTCTCAATGTCCAAAACAAGTCGAAATAAGGAAAGAGAAACAGTACTTACGTGTGACGGTGGAGTTCAGCAGTTCGGCGATACTCGAGGCGGTGACCACGGGCGTTGGAGATGGCGGAAGGCCACCGGCGGCCGACGTCGATTGCAGTTGGTTCTCGGAATCCATCAAGCGACGATAATCGATTCGAATTCCGACGGACGATGGGATGATCGTTTGATAGCGATCGATTTGTTCGTCGTTGAATGAAAAGTTACTCGGAAATCCAATAGGTTTGCCGATCGGAAAACGCAATCCACTTCGGGTCGATCAGTTCCAAATCAATCGATATCAATATCCGCCGTCAATTCGTCGATCGATCGATAAAACCGTAATTCGAGTCGATTGCTCGCACAAATCGCCGGTCGCCCAATAGATTCCGATCCAATCGATTCGCCAAATCGGGTGATCAATCCAATCGATTTTCCGATCGCTTGATCAATCCAATCGATTCACCAAATCGCTTGATCAATCCAATCGATTCGTCAAACTCGTCGACCAATACAATCGATTTGCCGATCGTCCGTTATCAATCCAATCCAGTCGCAACATCCAAATCGATCTCCGTTTTCCACCGACCAATCCGATCCGCGCTTTCTTCCTCCTCGATCCAAAACGAACCGAACCGAACCGTTCGAATCGTGTTCCCAAATGTTGTCGAAACTGATCCACCGGCACTCAGCGTAATTGAGGATCCCGAAAGAAATCCTGAAACGAACAAGCGTTTTAGTAACCAAATTAGGATAATGAACGCGCGCAGGCTTATTATTAGCGGATATTTTTGAAAAGCGGTCTCAGCAGAGAGGAAGCAGCCAGGGTCTCCACTCCCAATCAATCAGCAAAAGGTAAGGTTAGACGACCCTAATGGTCATCAACGTGATGAGGATGGACTCTTCCAAAACTTATCCCAGCTTCCCCCCCCCCCCCCCCAATCCGAGGCTCATCAGGATTATAAACGAGATCGTATTTGTTGAATATTATGATAAGAGGCGGCAAAGGGCGAGTGATAAGCTAAGGGGGATAAGTCGATCGACGTCACACATACATACGTAGAAGAAATAATAATAATAATAGTAGCAGAAGAAGAAGAAGCAAATTCTCGTCTCATCATTAGATTTTAATTAATGAAAAATATCCCCCCTCCTTCGGGACGTCCTTATGACGAAGGTTGATGAAAACGGGGGTATAACATTACTAATTATACGAGAAAGGGAAAGCCGGTTAACTCACAACCTAAGAAGGCCCCCGTCCAAGGAGAGAGCACACATCGGGATCCTAATCATCACCTTTCGGTTTGCCCCTTAAAATTGTGTCACCCAAAGTTGAAACCTTTGCCAATCAAACGCGCCTAGTGAACAGTAGAGACAAGAAAAATTTTAATGAAAAATACGCGATCCCGATCGAGTTAGTTCTACTATTGGCCATTTTCCGTCCGTCCAGGCTCGCTCCGTCCTTAGTCCACAAATAGTATAATTACTAGGAAATAAAAAGACCGCACAGCACATACACGACGACCTTGGCCGCACAGCACAGCACACACGCACAATATGCTTGGCTTCGGTTCATTGGCTCGGAGTCTAATTAAGGAAAAGGAAAAGCGTAATTCTCTAATCCATTCGAGCGCGAGCTGCTGGCTGCTTCGATCGAGCATTGGCGTGGGAGACACGAACCGAAGCCCCGCTCCAGGGCCAGCGACAACAAAACTCTGTCACTCGCTCTCTCCCGTCCGTCCATCAAACGCCGACCGATTTCGAGCTAGTCGCCCTCCATCCCCATCCATCCATCCGTCCCATCGACCCTAAGCCCCCATTTGGCTCCCCCCGCATAAGATTAAATATAAATTAAGTGGAACAATTTGTTTGCTCAAACCTCGTTAAATTATTCACCCAATATCCCTGCGCATTGATTGCAAATCGAGGACTCTCCCCACTCCCGACAGCTAACCCCCTTCCCCTTACCCCCACAATCGAAATCCATTGAACCGTGCATGAGAGGAATCGGACCTTCCCACGATCACCTTTAAGCCCTCGCCCCCTCTCTCCTCCGCACAACGCACAAATTTGCAAACGGAAGACTAAATATCAACCAGCCAAACCCGAAAGCCCACTCCAAAATCCGAACTTAGGAAGTAGGGAGAGCAAAAAAACAACAACGGAAACTCTCTTCTCTCCAGCTCGAGTTCGAGAGTTCATCGACTAAAGTACTCGAAATCAAAGTGGGCCGCCCGCTTTTTCGGCTGCCTTCCAAAACCCAACGAGCTAACCCAGTCGGCCAGTCCAAACACAACAGACAGTCTAAAGCCCCCATCAGAGCCAGCACCACCAACCCAAACCCAACCCAACCAGCCAGCCGGAGTGGCTCCACTCGTCGATCGGGGAGCCATTTGGGTAATGATCGCCAGTGACCATATCTAAATGAAAATCTCCCCCCTCTCTTTCCGAAATGTGCACAATTTCCATTTTCCGTCGGTTGCACTTTGTGTGTGTGCGCCTTTGCTTTTACCGCTCGGAGAGCTCAAATCGGCGCCGATCCAATTGGAAAAATTAATGAAAATGAAAGCGCACGCACGGTGCTTTTCGTTTCCGAACACAGCCTTTGCATAAGTACACATCAAAATGGTCTGTTTACCAGAGGAGAGTGGAGCCAAAATGTCATCCATCGACAAAAGCCCGATGACTCCGAAAGGTATGAACCCAAATGTCCTGGTGGATCCGCAGTCCGTACAGCCTGCGGATCCGCCAGACTGGAGACCGCACAATCGATCAATTTGCACAAGCACATACGGATCCCCGACCCGAATCCGTTCACTTCTCAAAGCTCCCGTGAAAGCTCCCCATTCGAAGCGATCGATCTCGGGCAGACGGCGTGGGTCCGTTCGTGTTGGCCCTTCGCCCCCTTCCCAGCCCCAGCCATTACTCACCTATGTGTGCCATAAGTGCATATGCTAAAAAGATTAGGGCTAGCCGAGAGAGGCTTATGTACGTACCAGCTTCATCCAGTGCTTACGGGTGGCCCTTCGGTCAACATAGAAAAAATAACGCCAGCCATCCACCACCACCAGACGCGCATCAAAGGGGTCATAAATTGACCAAAGTCCCGCGCTCCGATTCCGATGTCACTTGCCAATGCAAAAAAAAAAAACCAGAAAAATCCTCCACCAACCAACCCATCACAATAAAGAAAGATCGAAATCTGAGCAAAACCTTATCGTGCAACCATTTTAAAAAAAGCAAAAGAAAACAAGAAGAAATACTTATTTCTCTTTACAAAACGAGAGAGAACGAGAGCGAAAGCTGCGCTCGTCGAGATTTCTCTCTCCCCGTTGCTTTTCATGCATAATTCATCGGATGTCCAGGGCGCGAACTCCTCGACGGGCCAGAGTCCCGATAATGGCCGCCACTTATTTCCCTTGCATCGACGAGCGGACGAATGAATGGCCATGTCCATTTCGATACGCGAGAAGCATTCGTCTGGGAGACGAATGGACGGAGGACCTACGGATGCTTCGTGTTCGAAGTCTCGTAGGGTTCCGTTCGAGATGCGGTTGGAAGGCTTTGCCAAGCCATACGAATCGGAGTCTGATCAGCGTAAGAGTTTAGCTGCGCATTTTGGTCAGACTAATCCAGATCCATCATCCAAATCCACTCAAGGTCATCGAACGAACACTCGATGGCCAGCGTTGGCACTCCAGGCCATCGAAGTCCAGCCGATCCACCCATCGAAGCCGCTGATCATTCGCAGACCCATCCCATACCCCACCCATCACCTCTAACACCCCCTCGAACCCTTCCCCCTCCCCGTCGAACTCGACCTCCTCGTAATCGACACCCACCTCTCGCAACGGGCACGTGCGAATTTCGAAAATTTCAAAGATCGTTTTACGAGTTTCGAAACGGACGGGAAACGCAACGAAGAAGAAACAGTTGCGAATTTGAGCAGCCCTCCCTCCACGCACGTAAATAACAGGTGTGCCGTTCGTTCAGTCGAATGGGGAGGAAGGGTTTTACGAAAAGTTAAACGAGCCGAAAGGTTTCGGTCAAAGGCGCCGCGGTAGAGGGCTATTACGTAGGTGGAGCTTCACCCCGTCCGGGCCATAACAGCCGAGCAGAAGCTAACGAGGATGAGCTCATTGCTAAACAGCCGAAAAACAACCCCGAAAAGCTCCGCCCCAACCGAAGAGAGAACCTACAAGGTGGCACCAGCTAGGAGAGGTTTAGGGTTACACCGGAGTATAACCTCTTCAAAAGCCATTCAGTAATCCCCAATGCCAGATTTTTAGAATCCAACTTGAACCGAGCGAGAGAATGCTCTCCGATTTTACATCCAAAACATTTTAAAACAACGTCCAAAATGCAGCGCTAATTTCCAGTCAATGTTGCATTAGCCACGTTTAGTTTCCAACTGGCAACACTTTAAAAATACTACCATGAGCATAAAATAAACGTAAAGCCGGCAAGTATAGGAACTTAACTTCAAACTGTATAAAAAGATCTCAATCGCTTGAACCATGAATAGAATGCAAAGATGAAGCAAATATGCAGTGATAAAGCAATTGAAGCCAAAGCCAAATGATATTTCATGGAGAGATGAGCAACCAAAGCATGAGAGTAAAGCTCGTGGGCTAACAGATTCAGATTGTTCCAATTGGCAGATATAAGCACCAGAATGATTGCTCCGACAGATTAATGTGATCCCAAACGTCCTCGAGAAGTCTCGAATCGACGGAAATCCTGATTCGGAAGCACCAAGCCACGATTCTCTGGGAGCACGAGAGAGATTCAAAAGTGGATGCCATTGATAAGCTGGATCCGAAATTTAAGTAATGAGGTTCCAATAGAGAAAGAAGAAGCAGCTAATCGAGAATATTCAAAATAAGATCGATCCATCGATTTCCGTTTAATCCAATTGAACCAAAACCAAGCCATCAATCAAGTCCAGATTGATTGGTCCAAGATCAAGCTGATCAAGCCTTGAATCGAATCAAATCGATCGAACCCAACCGATGTCCAGATCAATCGATCCAAGCCCAATAGCCGAATCCAAACGTGACACAATCAGAGTCCAGCCGATGATCCAATCGATCTCCACCAACCCAATTTCAATTGCAATCAATCG
>JAQGCW010000349.1:0-12532 GCA_034700065.1 Mesodorylaimus bastiani | reverse complement strand
GAAAACGTGCGCCAGGTTTAATCATTGTTAGACAGGGACGGCTCTTATCCCTAGAACATCGTCCATTGGAAGTATCTTCTAACCACCATTTTGTGACAAAAGTTGCATCTAGAGTTACAGCTCTGCCCAGTCAAAGCGCAAGTCGTGAAGACTGTATCTTCCTTTGAATGCGAGAAAACCAGATTCTCCCATATTTGGTTAAATAATGGTGCAATAAGGAAAATTCGCCTCAGGACCAACTCAGTAAAACGTTTCCGTGCAATATTTTCGAAGTGCGTTCGCGGTCTATTTTTGGTAAAAGTTCCTTCGAGAACGAACTCGAAACGGAGGAGGAAATGAGAAAAATGTACAAATAGTTCAAAAGAGTATACTGTATTTAGAGTAGAATGAAAATAGACTGAAATGGTGGAGAGGTGATCTTGGTTTTCTGAACATGCTGAACATGCTGCGAAACACGAAACTGATGCAAGGCGATATGCTCTAATCTTATAATAAGAATGAAACCCCAAATTTCATAGAGGGCAGAAAGAAAAAGAGCAGGCGTCACTTGCTGACATGTGCGAATTGTGCATCAACCTGACCGGGCATCTATGCACTTACATTTACACATGATAAAACTTTCGACACTCACCTGCTTCTTCAATGCGTTTCTCCGGAAAAACGCTTTACACGATTCGCAAGTGACCACATTGAAATTATAACCCAACGCTTTGTCGCCGCAAACTCGACACGCCTTGGACGACTTGATCGGTCGCTCGAATGGTATATGTTCTTGCTGATCATCGCCATTGATCATCGCCGTTGAACTAGGAACGATGAACTTCTGGACACTGTCATCCCCATTTCCATTAATGTTCGGGTGATCCCGCGACTGTTGAGAAGCGAATCCGCCCGTCGAACTGTATGCCTCTCGACGCAAGGTTTCGTACGATGTCTGGCTCGCTCCAGTGATGACCAATCCATTCGAATTCGTCGAATGACCTCCGGGTTGATTACGAACGAATTGATCATCGTAGAAATACGGTGAATTACCGATCGCATTTCCGTGTACTAGATCCATTTTCGAAGACTTCTTACGCGAACGAACACCTCCAATGTCGATTGTTGTTGTTGAAAAATGAAGAAAGAACTCGGACGAACCGAACGGAGGACGTGAAAAGACGAAATTTGCGTGGGTTTGCTCGTGCGTAAGTTTCGCGACTGGTTTTGGTTTATTGGCGATAAGGCGAGGGGGCACGCCTAATATGGTTGGCATCGAGTGCAACGAGTCCTGGCGGTTGTTACTGAGGTGGTCTGGCATCACGAGGAGCGGTCGCAGTTCGACAAACAAACGGTCTTGCTTGCATGCAGCTTTGAAAAGTTTGAATTTCCCGCGCGCAGGTTTGGAGGTGCTTTGAACCGTCAGTCACACGAAATTGCTCAGTTCTATTGGACATTGGCTAATTCGAAACTTTTAAACTTTACTTACGAACAATTTTTCAAAAGCGATGAGTAATCGTAAAAAGCAACACTAAACCCTAATAAACATCGTCGGTGAATACCTTGCAACGCACCGAATGCGAAAAGACTGAACTTTCGAGAAGCAGTTAGCTTCTTTTCTAAAGTAGCACTGGTGGGCGAAGAAGAAATCGCTCAGCAACAGAGAGAAATCCCAGGAATCTTTCTCTCTTTCTTTCTTTCTCTTTTGCGAGAGAGAGAAAGAACGAAAGAACGAAAGTGCCCGAACAGAGCCAACAACCAACCCACACGAGACATAATCATTCATCAAATTCGCGAACGGACGCTTCGAAAGTCCCAGTTTGAGGGTTCTTCACGCCACTTTTCCCTTCCGAGAGGCCCTCGCGATCCCCTCGGTCCCTCCCTCCCTCGAGGCAACCACCCTGCGCGTCAGTCAGGCGGCTTCTTCCAAGTTTTTGCTAAGTTTCGAAGTTAGCTTCGAAGCTGGTCCTCTCTTCGAAGGGCCCATTTTCCAGCCACTTAAATCGAGGTTTCTTTCCGTATTCAAAAAATCAGTTACGTTTGATCGTCCTCATTTAAAATAAGCCGTGACTGTTTCCGCCTTACGTTAGCTTTGCAAGCCTTTAGTCGTCCTCCTTCAGATTTTTGAAAAGCCCGCCAATTTTTTCAAAAATCCCTTCATCATCATGGGCCAGTCGAATTCGAAACCGAAACTGACTCAAGACGATTTGGATTTTCTCAAACGTAATACGAAATTCACGGAGAAGGAAATTCGCAAATGGTACAAGGGATTCGTGCGTAATTGCCCGAAAGGACATTTGACGAAACAACAATTCATGGAGGTGTATCGAAATTTCTTCCCGTCGGGTGCCGCCGAGCGATTTTGCGAGCACGCGTTCCGCACGTTCGACGCCGATCATTCGGGTTACGTGGACTTTAAAGAATTCTTGATGGCCGTCAATGTGACGTCGAGCGGTACGCCAAGGCAGAAATTGGAATGGGCTTTCCGTATGTACGATATCGACGGGAGTGGATCGATCGAGGAGAAAGAGATCGTACGTATTTTGGAATCGATCTACGAAATGTTGGGTCCGGACGCCACGAAAATCTCCCACATTACGCCCAAACAACGCGCGAGGATGATTTTCCAAAAAATGGATACGAATAAGGATCGTGAATTGACGTTGAGAGAATTCATCGATGGGTGTTTGACGGATAAGGAATTGTATCAGATTTTAACCAATAACGCTCATACTTGATGACTCGGAGGGACAGTGTTTTTCTTTTCTTCGGAAAGTGATTTTGGATTGGATGTGTATCTTATGGTGGGAGTTTTTGACATGGTTCGAATTCATATTTGCATCATTGACGTAGAATTACATACGATTTGGAGAAATGGTGATGGTGAGGGGGATATAGGCGGTTTGATTTACATGAGCGCAAGAAGCTGCAGCAGGTTGGATGCAGAGAACTTGTGTAGTGAGGTCCACTGTGCAATCGCGTGCTTTCTCGATTTAAAGATAAGCTATTATTCAAAACAGATACAGATTATGCAAAATTGCATAATCTGTATCTGTTTATTTGTATAATCTGTATCAGGCAAAATATCAGATCGATAACAATCTCGTGATATCATTTTCTTTCAACGTTTCGAGTTCAACTTAACTCATAATCAAGAACGATCTTATATCGTTCTAGATAATATCGATCGATCTTATTTTCGTCGAAAGAACGTCGAAAGAAAAGGATATCACGATTGTTATCGATCTTGTTTTTAATCAAATTGAAATTCAATAATTCTCCACCAATCTCACGAAATATCAGACCCTCAACTGGGTACCTTTAATAATTGCCAACACTCAAAACTAACGTTACTCAGTGTAAAGCTCCTGTTTTCGCACACCCCATCCCCTTGCTTCTGAAGAGCCTTCTGCTCTGAGACTGCTGAGCATGATAAGTCTCCTCCTCCTTCCGAAAGAAAGAACGAACAGTCGCTCAAATCAATTTCCCCTGAGCACTCTGGCGGCGATGTTTTACGAAGAGACGTTTTATGCGAGCCGCCAAAGAGTAAAAGCAAGAATAGGTGGCTATAATTCAAATTCAGAGGCAAAAGGGGGCGGGGACCGTATAAATTTTAAAGACGAATGAACAGGTTTCGGACAAATAAGACGGGTAGTTTAAGAAAAAACGTTTCTGCTGAATTTCATTGGCTTCAAGAAGCATGTAAGATTTCAGTAAGTCTTTATGTCACAGGATCATTTTAAAATGTACATGCAAGAAACATAAAATGTAGTATCATGAAGTGTACAGCGAAAGTCTGATCAGCAATTAAAGCATACGAGAATGACCGATCAAACATACAGTAAAGTGATCATCTAAAAACTACCGCATGTTATACTGTAGCCGCGCCTGATTAGTGTCCTGCAACAATACCCACCATCAATCAAACAAGCACGTTCTTCAAAGTCATGCGAAAAAACCCATACATCTACTATCAAGGTCACTTTCGAGCGAGTCAAATCCGTGAGTATTTAAAAATATCGACCAATAGCGGCTCGCGACCGCTCGAATCCAATTCGACCACGATTTGCCAACCAAATTTCTGAGCATACCCGGGCAGCTGGTCCAGTATACGCGTCAAATCGGCTAGCATATCTCGGGCGGTATCGATGTCGTAGTTGGTGACAAGGTATCTGAAAATGACAAGACGATTGAGTCGAGATATCAAAGTGAAAATAAGTTAGAGGCCATTGGAAGAGGCCATGCGAACTTACTGACGAAGCATATCGTGGTAGAAGCCTCGAATCGATCGAACGCGATCGCCGTCGATGAGTCCAGATCGATCGGGTGTGAATAGGACGAGAGCAATAATGGAGACGAATATGTTGTCGTCTTGAAGGAATGTTTGAGCAAAGCTGGCGTGAAATCTTGAACGACAAAAGGTGATGGGACTGGAATTTGGAATTTAGGTGAATGACAGAAAAGGAGGAGCCTGGGTGGACACAAGCAGTACTGTTCTTTGGCCAACTGGCAGGACTTACTCGTGAAAAGCTGTATAAGCATCGTCGCTTTTTACTTTCAAAATTTGTACCGGAGTGGGCTCGCCCATCGGATCCGTGTGACGCCAACAATCGATCGTCGGGATATAAGCGTGCAATGCTCGCAGGGCGATCAGTTCCATGAGACCTCCTGAATTGTACGTAGGTGGTGAAGCGTTTTTTGAACAGAAATAAGAACGCGAAATGGAACATCAAATTTCGAGGATGCATGGCGTAGTAAAACGTAGTGAACATAACGTACATGATGCATGGCGTAGTGAACTTGTACTTACCTTTGATCAATGTAATTTGATCCTCGACATCGATGTACTTGAGCGCCATGATACGATGGCATAATTTTACTAATCGTCGAATGATATTATCGTACTGAAGATGGAAAGATACTTTTGTTAACTTGGGCATCCATAAGGAGACGTATAACAGGGGGCCCGGAACATGGTACGGGACCACAGACTGAACTTATATTGTTAGCCAACCTGGCCCATTGATTGTGAAACCAAACCAACCTCTCGGAGGCCTTAGTGCTGCTAGAACCGTCCTTGCCGCCATCGCACGGCATCATTCCGGCTGGTAATAGCCGGAAGGATGCCGTGCGTCTCTGAACCCCAACCCAACGTAATCAATCTCTCTGGACCCCAATCAACTTGCGCATATCGGCCACTTACCCTCTCCAAATACGTCAACATTGGTAATATTCGAACGGGCCTTGAGTTACTAGCGATGTCTCTCGATACGTCCGACAATTCGCTCGACGGTGATGTATTCAAATTACGACACCAATTGATCGCAGTGGGCCCATCTTTCCACGCCCCGTCGTACAATACATCGAATGCGAATCTCAACTGATCGAAATGGATCGATTTGGCTTGTGCAGTACCGAAATCGACCACTCGGCTTCCACCGTCTTGGTCGATGGTACTGCGGTCCAGTCCAACCGCGGCGTACAATACGTTTTTCAGATGTTCGTTCGGGATTCGAACCGTGACCGTGGACGCACCAGATTCGTCGAACACATCATCGTCGTATTCAATATTATGCTGACGGCGATTGTCGGCGATCGAGGAGGATGCGAACCGTTCGGTGATCGCTGGCTTGCCGATTGGATCCAAATCCACATGTCCGCACATTTGCTTGTCGGTATGGCCAGAATTGGGCGTTCGCACAAGGCTCGGAGGATCCCACACAGTTGATTGGCGTGATACCTGATGAGTATGACCGTGATGTCCATGATCGCCCTGCTCGTATTCGAATATCGACGACCAAGCGCGGATCGATTGATCGATCGCTCCGCACGCGCATCGACACATGCATTTCATCGGATTCTTCGCGCCCTTCGACCATCCAATAGCGGCCGAATGCGGACACTGAGCCGCCGTCGTCGATGTTGAATCCGAATTCGGTCGAATCTTATGGCATTGATTAATCAACGCTTTCAAGACGGATTTCGGAACGTTGATCGAATCGTTCGAATGGCGATTGATTTCGGTGATTCTGTTGATGGCCAATTCGATCGAGGGTGAGACGGAATTGGAATGACGCGGCGTAATGGAGGTGGACAGCGATGAGACGACGGTGGACGAGGTGGAGGCGAGGCGATGATGCTCGTTCGTTGTTGTGGTAATGGGATTGTAGGAGGTGATGGAACGAGGTGGGAATTGATTGGGGATCGCCGAATCGGAACAGTCGAAGGAGCATGGGAGATCGCTGGAAATGGAAGGAATTGAGGATATATGAGCAATGGCTGGGTGAAGTTAGGGTAGGGACCTGGAGCGGTGTGGTTACAGTGACAGAGAGCGAGGGGGGAATGTGGAGAAGGGTTTTTGAATTGTATCTGCAGATCGAATTAAGGATCTGGGAACAGAGGGCAGAAAACCTTTGATGACCACCCCTGAGAAGTAATGAGAGCACTACGGGGGTTATAGAAGAGTTTTGAGATGGCCCCTGACATTATGAAAAGACATTTGAGATGGTTTTGACATTAAGAAAAGACATTTGAGACTGTGATAGCACCCGGATAAGACAACAGTCGCAGATTGAGTTTACCCCCGAGAGAACTGGGAGGGATTGAGAAGCTCACCACACCTGCATTGCAACTATGCACCTGCAACCATAGAATTCCAACTGTGGAGACGCCCCCTGACTTGACACACTATATGGGATGGTCCCTCACTGACAGCTAGAAATCCAGATACCAGACAAACGATAAGGTAGGCATTCAAGCACTCTTACCTATTCACTTCGCAGCTCTCGCGTTTGATTCTTATTCGTCCAATTCGTAAGCCATCCACGGATTCGTGATCGTCCAAATCGAACTGTTGATCGCTATGCTGCTGATTATGATGAAATAGTTTCTTCTCGATCACCATTCGTCGTTTGGCTCGATTCTCCTCGATCAGGTGTCGCTTGCGCATGCGCGCCTCGTCGCTCATTATGAAATCTTTGATCATGCCGACCTAAAGATGGATATCAAGGTTAAAAATCTATCCTCTCATGGCTCGACAAAGTCAAACGGAAAAGCCAAACCGAGAGCCCAAAAGAATATCAAACAGAAAAGCCAATTTGATAAGCGCGGGAAATTCAAAACATTTCTGGTAGGTATATTTAAATGCAGTTTCAACCCATTGCTTACTTGAAAGCATTTCACCAGGCGACATTTTTTACATTGCCTCCTCGTGACAATATTGATTTGACATCGACCATTGAACGCACATCGGAATTCCTAGAATCGCAGAGGATGACCTATCATATATATTTTTTTTTCCTATAGGGTCCATAAATCTCAATTTTACCTTCGGTTTGAGAGCATTCCGTCGAAAGAATGCTTTGCACGACTCGCATGTAACCACGTTGAAATTGACGCTGAACGCTTTATCGCCGCAAACCCGACACAATTTTCGCATTGATGACGATGGCGAGAATTTGGTCTCCCCTTGGTCTTCGTCGTTCGAATTCTGTTCACTTTCGGCTTCGGAGGCTGGCGATTCGGGCGATGGACAGGTGGAATCGATGATCGTCGAAGTGTTGGTGATTGTGAGCATGGTTCTGGGATTGGGATTGATCAGTGACGCGGCTGGAAAGGACGTTAAAAGTGTGGAGATGGTGTGGATGAAGTGCACTATGCCATTGGTGGGATCTTTAGTATCTGAGGGGATCACTGGAATCTGAGTAGCTTGGGTGCTCAGAACAATCGGGGACTCGCGGCGTTAACATAAAGACATGTGGTCCAAAAGCTGACCGGGCGAAGATGATAGCGATAGCGATGACCGGGCGAAGATGAAATAGGATCGTGTAGGCACATGCACTGCAGATGGGACAGGGCACCAATGGACGGAGGAATGATCTCACACCTACAAAATATGGCTAACAGGACTCAGGAAATGTCGCAAGAACATCTGCGCAGAAACCTAGCCAGCCATGTGGACGCCTCGCGGTAGCAATAACTCTATGGGGGAAAGGTAAACCTGATGAACTAATCAGGCCTCGTGCCATCGAACAGGTAACTTCTAGTTGATACATGTAAGCAGTTGAGGGAGAGCGCGGGAAAGAGGGAGTGTGGATCGAACACATTCCATCCACTCGCTTTCCTGGTGGTTCTCCTCGTCGCCATGTCAACCAACTTCAGTCATAGCCAGTAGCATATTCCGTATGGGGAGTTCCAAGCCCCATCGCTGCAGATGCCCGCACACAAGCGGAAGCAGCGAGCGAGAACTCTTTCGAAGGAGCTTTATCTATCGCTCTCGCTTATCATTCGTAATCAGAAAGGGTTTCAGTAAGAAGAGGAGGGTCGATACGAATATATCTCTCAGGCGGTGGTTGAGGGAGAAGGGGGTCAATAATTATTAATTTCCTTGGGCGCCTGAGACATGCATAATGGGGTTGCCATGGTGAGATCTGGGCTACAGGGCCTGAAGGGGCTGAAGTGTGCTACCAGGAGTGGGACGAGGGAGCAAATGGTGCTCAACCTGCGAGCTTATAACAGCCTCAACTATCGCTGGACTCAAGAAGCTATGAAAGATTCCTGCAGGCACTAGCCTTGGTTGTAGCAAGCACACTAACAGCTACCCAATTCAAAAAAGTACCACAGGAATCACTCGCAATCATGCTTACACTTCGCTAGGTTATCTTGGCGCACCACCTCATCATCCTTCAAATGTATATTTTCACTTCCCAGCGATCCTCTGTCACCTTAGAGTAAGTCTTTATAAAAAAGATGACACCCGCTGCTCACATTCTGTAATTACCCTAATTAACCTAAAAGGTAAACTACATGAAAGACCCCGATCATTGACGTCAAACTAATTAAAAGTCCCATGACTGATTAACTGATAAATAATCTTTAGGAATTTCCGATTTAACACACGTAAAGAATAGTATTTGACTTATGCCTCGAAGAGCAGCCGGAAAATACGCTCCATAATTAGCTCAGCGGTTAATTAGCAGTAAAAATAATTGCCCCACTGCCTCCGCTATTGAAACTGTGACCATTGAAGAATGTATAATTTTCCCAACATCCCACACAAAAAAGAAGGAAAAAAACATGCACCACAAAAAACGAACGTCAAATCACAAAACGTAACAAAAATTTCAAATAAATCGATTAAATCTTAATCATCAATAAGTCAATCATCCGAAAGATTATTCTAACAGCCAATAAATCAATCAATAAATCGATGCATCGCGTCAATACATCTAGTAAGTGGGCGAAAAAAAATTACATAAAAAATAATCCACATTCACCGAAGAAAAATCACTCTGGTGCAAAATATCCGCCGCGATCGGGTGATCAATCGATAAATGATTACCCGATCAATCCATCTGGAAATTCTCATATCCTACCTTCTTTACCTAAATGGTCATGCAGGTTTCATAAATTTAAACGGCGTGTACATCGATTTTCCAATCTTGAGCGATCTTGACGGCCGGCTTACGAATTGTCAATACCATATTCGTGCGATCGTAATGGAACTCGAGCGGAGTCGAATTGTAGTCGTTTTGGAACACATGAACCCGACGAGGAACAAAGCGAATATTCATCACGACAATTTTCTCGATCCATAAATCCGTTTTCAATACGCCGCTGCTGCTTAAGCTCCTGAAACAGCGAGAAAAATAATTAGCTTTCTACGTGTAAATTACGAGTTAGTTGCTTCCTTATAAGGTTAATGTGGTCGACTGTTTGCTTATAAGATTCATGCGGCCATTCAATGCGACAAGTATCAAGCGAGCCAATTAGAAAAATCCACAAATTTTAAACTTCCAACCATGACCTTACCTGGCGGTGATCGAAGCGAAATTGAGGCCTCCATCGTATTCGAACAATCGATACACGTATTGACCATTCTTGTAATCGTACGTTTCACCATCGTCCACGTATAAGGTACCATTGGCTCGGGAGCCCTGAAAACGGAGATACACAGTAGAAACTTTCACCCAATTCAACAAGACAGAACAAAAAAGTCCGCTTACATCCAAGGTTGGAGCGATGATCAAAGTGAACGGATCATGTTTGGATAAGGCCGACGATCGACGGACACGTTCGCGTATCGGGACAATCGTACCACCGCGAATGAATACCGGCATCTAAAACAATATTTACAGCAGGTTACACATGGGAAGAAACATAAATGAAAATGAATGCAGACTCACTTTAGTCAAAGGCGCATCGACTTGAGTAGCTCCCGGACCGGGTTGCGGTCGTCGCACGTCCCAATCGTACCAGACCGATCCTTCACCAGGCAAATATACGCTAATCGAACGTTGGCCTTGTTCCATGACGGGTTTGATGAGGATTGCGTTGCCTGAAACGGAGAAGAATATGTAGTCATCGTATTGAGCTGTCCCCGTTGGAACTGTACTGCTAACCTACAGTATTCCAAAAGCGTACATTATGCCCTTTAAATCCGAAATCGACCAAATCAAAATCAAAATTGCTACTGCTACTACTCACCGATCATAACTTCCAACTCCTCGTCGAAAATACTCTCGTCCTCCGGGAATTCCAACCACAACGGACGCATCACTGGCAACCCGTTCAACGTATGCTCGTAGAAAATGGTATACCAATATGGTAGCATTTGATAACGACGGCGAATCGCCTCGCGAATACCCGATTTGGTTTCGTCCGAAAATAGCCACGGCTCGCGACGGCGCGTGTCCACGTGGGCGTGCGCTCGGAAGAACGGCGAAAACGCTCCGGCCTGATACCAACGTAATAATAATTCCTCGTCCGGATTCTTGAAAAAGCCGCCAACATCGGCGCCAACGAACGGAATGCCAGCGACGCTCATACTGAGGAGCATGGCGAGCGAGATTTTGAGATGACCCCATTCCGCCGAGTTGTCGCCGGTCCAAACGGAACCTGAAAAGTAGTTTCAATCGATAGACAAATTTCGAGTGTACCACAATAACATGCGAAGAAGTAAGTAGAGATACACGATACAACCGATTGAACCAGCAGACCTATAGCGAAACTAGTAAAGACCACACTTACTGTAACGCTGACTTCCGGCGAAAAATGAACGCGTCAGAATGAAAGGCCTCAATTTTCCATCACCGCGTTTTGCCAAACCTCCGTAAGTTGCCATGTGCTGAAAAAGAGAAGCTTACTGTTAGCTTATCACTTACAATATTAGTCGAGATGTAAGCAACAAGAAAACACCAAGCAAATTTCAAGACCTACATTGTAAAATCCATAGACATTGTGGACATCCCGATGTTCCCAATCGCCGAAATGTTTCGCGTCCTTGTGCATGGTGACCTGAAAAATAAACATACATTACTGCATTACGTATGAACAGGCGATTCAAATCAGAAATAACTTACCTCCGGTCCATTAAATACCGATGGTTCGTTCATATCGTTCCAAATGAACGTTTTCTCGTTGGTTCCCTCGAATTCGGCCACCGCGTACTTTTGTCCCCACCAATCGCGAGCGGCCGGATTCAAATAATCGATATACATCGCAGCTCCCGGCCAACACCAACCCTCGTAATCGTCGGTGGCTTCTTTGTTCTTGACGAAATGGCCGAGACTTTTGGCTTCTTTGTAAATCTGAAAGACAGCGATAATTAGCAGTTACAGTAAAAAATATCAGTCGTTTAGAACACGTACCTTATAATTGTCATCCTTCTTGATATGCGGATCGATAATGACCACCATCCGACGTCCTTTGGCGTTCAATTGTTCGATCATATTTTTGGACTCGGGGAATTTTGTCGCATCCCAGGTGAAATAACGTTTGCCATCGGTGTACTCAATATCCAACCACATAACGTCCATCGGAATATCGTGCTGATCGAAATTGTCATCCACGCTCAATACGTCCTCGCGATCATTGTAATTCCAACGACATTGGTGATAGGCGATGGAGAAGAGCTGAAAAGGTGATCAATCAATTCTTTTCAGAACCACGCTCAAGAAAAATCAGAAAACCATTCTACTTACTGGTGGCAATTCGGAAACTCCGGTCACTTTGGAATATTGGCGGAAAACGTCCTTCGGTTTGGGTCCCAAAAATACCAGAATATCCATCGCTCCGGATTCGGACATCCAGTGCGTATCGACTTGCGGAATGTCTTTGGAGCCTTTGAATCGATCCACGACGCTGCTGAGGATGCCCTGAAAATGAGAATACAGTTAGAAGCAACCTCGATGAAACAGGTTTTTCGAAACACAGTATGAAAAAAGACCCAAGAAGTAACAATTTGCTTAAAAAACAAAAAGCTTACCTTATCAGCAGTACTGGAATGAATATCGATCCATGTTTCGGCCGCGTTCAACCACAAGAGTCCAACTGTCTTCGAGGCGCTATGGGCCATCAAGTACGGAACCGAACCGTATAAGGCCATTGGATTATATAATTCGTATTCGAACACATCGAAATTGTACAAACGATAAGGATCGGTGTGGCTGTAAAGAGAATAGTTCCGTGACACAGGCGATTTGGGACCAAAACAATTAACAAAAACAAAAATATAAACAAACGGCAACAACTAATTGTTCTTACTCAGTGGTTC
>JAQGCW010000348.1:0-12536 GCA_034700065.1 Mesodorylaimus bastiani | reverse complement strand
CTTCCTTCCGGATCAGCCGAGCAGAGCAACGTTTGCGCAATCCTGGCGTCAATCTGACTATGGTCAATATCTGATCTTTGCTGATCAACTTCTCTTTTCAGATTTCGTCCACCACCAAGAATATTCTGATCGAAGTGACCAGCGACAAGGAATTGGCCACGTGCAAACGCGTCATGGAAGCCTTGTTAAAAGGTGTGTTCACTTCGCCGTTGATCCCGACGGATCCATCGTCCGGACGCAAATGCATGAGCATCGAACAGGTGAAAGTGGAGACTGAAGATGACAACTCGGTGAAAACGGCTTATCCGTCTAAAGTCGATTTGAGCAACTTCGGCGACGAGATCGAGATCATTCGCGATTGGTCCAAGGAAGAAAGCGGCGCTAATTAATTAGTGATTTGTTTGGTAAGTAAGATCGTGATCATTTCGTGATTACTATGGCATCTGGTGGAATTTTTTCTTGAAATTATTTAAAATACACCTCGAAAGTTGTTACAGAAACCAATTTTTACTGATCAATTTTCTCGCGCACCCAAAAAAGAAAAAAAGAAACTTCCATCCAATTTTTATCCACCATTTATCCTCTCCTACAGAAAGAAAACCAATCATAATTTCGACATCCCAATACGAATGATTCACAAAAGGTTATATAAGCTGTATATATATAGAACTTTTTTATCTCTTTTTTTCTCTATGTGCCCTAAATATTTCCAAAAAAGCAAAAAGACAAAAACACGAACTACTCGTAAAGATTGACCTCACTCGCAAAAAAAGAACAAAAAAAGGAAAAGAATGAAGAACGTGAAATGTTGCAAAGCCTAAAATACCATCCAAATTCTGTGATCGAAGGCTATCTCTCGTTACCCTTTGTCATTTTTCAATACACGGAAAATACCTCATGATCAAATTTAAAAACGAAAGATGATTAAATGTTTTAAACGCAGACCGAAAAGAGAAGCACAAAAAAAGCCAGAAGCACAAAAAATGTCATCGAGTCACGGCAATAAACGTTTTGTTTAGAGTAAAGTCGAATAAATCCTAAGTTTACCCGATGGAATTTTGATAACCATAAAAGAAGAAAAAGAATACTCATATTTTTATCCACGAGAGGCCTTTCGTGGTTTCAAAAAAAGAAAAATCTTTTCAAATATCCCTAATTTCCTAATTAAATCTTTCCTTTCAAAAATTTCTTGATCCAAAAAGCTATCCAAATTTCTTAATTAGCTTTCTACCTAGATACCGGTCCTCCAAGCAACATCAAAAAGATAAACAGTCCAGTTTCCTCCATACACGTACATTTCAAATGTTTCCTCAAAGAAGACACAAATTCGAACTCGGAAAGAAAAACAAAAAAGAAACACCAACACGAAAACCGCACAAAAAGAAATTTTAACTCTCGATTCTTCCCACGTACTATTTACAGAAGAAAAACAAAAAAGAAACAGCTTCCTCTGACACTTATCCTAAGATGTTTTGTAACATTTTTCCATTTTAAGCGAACAATGGAAATTTTTTGTGATGAAAAGACCCAGCCAAAGATAACGAGAAATCCAATGAAAAGAACGAATCCGTGAAGAGAAAAACAAGAAAAAAACGAACGAAAAGAGAAGCATAAAATTGTCCACTTACTATTCGCTGGTGATAGTTATCGATTTCGACGTCGAACTGACCGAAACCGTACGTCGTTTCACGTAATCCGTGCTCGATGCGTGACTCAAGTCGGCCAATTCTTGTTTGGCGGCAGCAGCTGGCTGAAACAACAAAGGATCTCCATTTTCAAAAGATCAAAGATCAATGAAAAGCAAAACTTACATCGACGACGAAATCATCCAATCGTTTATATTTGGCCAATTGCTCGCGCAAGAATTCGTCCACTTCCAATTGCCTCGAATGTTTATAATATTTCAAAAAGGCCCAAAACTTCTCCAATCCGTACAATTCGCCGTGACGCACGTCTCGAGCCGTTTCGACCATGAAATCGCGATAAATGTCCGGTCGGAATCGACGTTCCAAACCGTAACTGTAGAAACGGAATAAACATTCCAATCCGTATCTGAAACGAAAGAAGAAAGAAAAATGCGTTAGACAAAGCACAGAGTCAAGAAAAACGGACAAGACAAAAATCCAACGTACCTGTGACCGGATTGCGCGTCCTCCAATGCGAATTGACGGAATTCTTCGTACATTCGTCGATTGAAATTTTCCCGTAAGAAGAACGACCAGAATCGGTAGAGCGTATTCATTTCCGGTGTACCGAAGCCGCAGTATTTGCGTTCTGAAAAGACAAATAATATTGGATCAAAGGACTACAAATCAATCAGCACAAATCGTCAGATCAGCAAACAAAATTTCGACTCCACTCACCTTTCAAGCAACGCATTTTCCATTTCGAATATACTTCTTGGACGAATCCGTTCTCTTGTAACAATGCGTACGATGGATGTTGGAATTGAGGAATGTTCTGCGGACTGCTGCCCAAACTCGCGGCGTCGAACGATCTGAAACGCGAATTGAAAGATTGTTACAAATTGGAAATTTGGATACCACAAAAGGAAAAAAGGAATTTACACGGCCTTAAACGGAAATCTCATCATCTTTGCGACTCTATTCTGAATGATCGGTTGTCGAGAGGGAAGGAACTGATCAGTGCAGTCGGTAATGGGAGCGCAAGGTCGCAGAGGAGTCCACCCTCGATAAAATGCCGAGCAAAATGGAAGGGTATCGAAAGTCCTATCCAAAGATCCACCCGCGCACTATTTGCATAATGAAGCAGCTGTCTCACAAGCGCTGTTTTTGATCAGAAAAATAGCTCCCAGAAAGCAAAACAAACACCACCGTGGCGTACTTACCCGCTGATCGAAGTCGATCGTAAAGACTGTCTGGCCGGACCGCCGCCATTTTGAGACGATGAGGTTGTCGGAACTGGAACTGGCGCGGCAGTCGGCGGCGCAGCGCTGCTGACGGTCGTCGTTGTTGTGGCGGCGGACGGAACTGATTTGGGTGCGGTCGATGGTGCTTGCGTCGAATCCGTCGTCGCAGTGGCAGCTGTTGTTGTGGGCGGCGTCGTTTTCCCACCACCGTGTTCCAAACTGTCCATCACCCAACCGACGGGCAATTCGACGGGCGGATTCTCGCTGTGTCTCGTCTTTTGTTTCCTCGGACTTCGCGGATCCAACGGTTTGGGCAATTTGCCGACGGCGTAGAATCGCGAGAGACCTTGGCCCGTTCGATTCTCTCGTTCGGCCATCGGACTTTGCGGAGCTCGTAATAATTCTTCATCCTGGACCAATTTTTGACTAACGGCGGAAGGCAACAAATTTGCCGCCGTCGATACGGACGTTGTTGGCGGTGGTGTTTGTTGTTGGACGGCGGCGTTCATCGTGGTGATGGCGGGCGGCGCGGGCGGAACACCTTGTTTGGTCGGTTTCGGTTTCGGAGGTTGCATGGTTTCGAATTCTTCTTGCGTAATCGTTCCAACTTTCTCGATCAATCGTTTGTTGTGATCGAGAAGCTCGCGTTGCGTCCACAAATCTTGTTCGTAATAACGCAATCCGTCGTTGATCATTTTCGACAATTCTTGCGTCACCTTGACTCGCGTCGTGAAATCGGCCGTCCGATCGAATTGGCGTTTACTGACGGGCGGCGTTTGAGTAATGATCATCAATTTGTCGATATGTTCGTCGGCGAATTCCTCGTTGTCCGAATCGCCCGAATCCGATTCAGACCTGAAAACAGCAAATGTAAATTTTAACATCGCAATTTAAAAAAAAAGGATCGCCGAAGCTACTTACCAGGCATCTTTGGAAAACTGATTCTTTCGTCCGGCGGGAGGCATCGGCGCCGCCTCGTCGTCCGCACGTTCGTCGTCCGACAATTCCTCGTCGAATTGGAAGTCCAAATCGTCCGGCGTCCCCTTGCCTTTGCGATCCTTTTTCAAGCTCGGTTTGCCTCCGCTCTTGCCTTGTTGCTTCGTCTTCTTCTTGTTCGCCACTTCGACCCAATCATCCTTCGTCTTTCTCGATGTCGCCGATGCCGCACCCGTCGTCGATGGAAGGCTCGTACTCAATTGACGATCGGGCGGCGGCGCCGAGCGAGCCTTCTCGTGACCGATCGCCTTCTCCTCGGGTTTCTTGCTTTCCTGGATTGTCACTGTTTTGGCCTTCTCCGGCGGTGTGATCGATCCGTGGTGGTGGCTGGCGGCGATCGAGGAGAACGACGGCTTGGCCACGGCGGTTTCTCCCGGTTCGTCGAACGCACATTCGCCTCCTTCGCCTTCCTCGTCGATACGCGAATGGATTCCGTTCGATACGCTGGCCACCATCGAATTCATCGGCCATTGAACCGGATTATGTCGAGTGCGCACTTTCTGATTGTCGCGACTCAATTCCACTCGATCGCTGTCGCGAAGAGCCTGAAACAGAAAAAACCACGGTCGATTTCAAACAAAAACGCATCAAAACTAGTCGATCTGCAGCGTTAATCCAAACCCAGTTTTACACAGTAGAGTAAAGCCAAACCAAAAAAAAAACAGAAAGAAAAGTGCAGAATTCCTTCCTTACCTCAATAATCAATGGAATATCGTTGGACAAGGATTGGACGCGATGGAAACTGGCCACGAGCGTCACCGGCAAATATCCCTCGCCATCCATTTTGCGACGTAGGAAGAAGTCCTTTTGCAAGTTCTCTTCGCTGAAGTAATATTCGCTGAAAATGGAAAAACACAAAAATAACCCATTATTATCGAAACTACTGTATCAAAACGGCTAGACAAATTTCAATAATACAACTTACATTTGTTTTCGAACATATTCCTTCAGCGTATCCTCGCTGACGGGTATGAATGGCACCATGGGACACGCGGCTGGCATTGGCATAAATGGAACGACGACCGATTGCCCGTTTCCTATTCGCTGGTGGTGCAATCCCAATAAGGGCATGGGCGATGTGACGGCGCTACTGGTGGCCGACGAATCCGCGCTGGTCAATACGGAGACGGGCAATGTGACAGCCACTGGCATGATGGAGCCTAAAAGCGAGAGAAAACTTGTTTAAATTAATATATATCCAAGACCAGTCAAAACACGCGCTTACCTGGCACGATAGCCGTTCCGGTATGAATAATCGGCGACATAATTGTGGCCACGGGAAGCGGTTTTGGTGTCGGTGGCGCTTGCATCGTGGCGGTCGTCGAGGCCATGGCGATTACGGCGGCGGCGGCCGCTTGTCGATCGGCTTGAGCTTGGGCCACGGCCAAGCCGGGCAAGGCGGCGGCCAAAGCTGGATCGACACCGCCGCCATTGCTGCTGGCGCCGGGCAACGGTATGACACCCGTGGGCGGTGGCGGCGCGGTCGGATCGAACGGTGGAACGGACGTCATCGCGTAATACTGAGCGTACTGCATGTCCAACAATTCCATGTAATCGAAATTGTCGTCCAAATCGTCATCGACTTCGGGCATCGGCTCTTGATTCTCGTCCTCGATCTCTAGTGCGTCTGGACCTGAAACGGCAGAAGGATGAATTAGTTCTCATGGAAGCGAGCAAAAAATGATATCACCCATGTTACCGAAAGTTTAATTGAAAACAGTAATTAGCTTACCTTTTCGCTTGAAACTCGATTGACGAACGAATGGTTGCTGTTGTTGTTGCTCCTGCTGCTGATACTGCTGATACTGGTGCTGTTGGTGTTGTTGCTGTTGCATTTGCAGTTGTTGATGTTGAGTCGCCTTCGGATTCTTGTATCCACGATAAAACGGCGTCACATGAGCCAACGACGGTTGTCCGTTTTGCACGTTGGTTCCTTGCTTCAATAACGGACTTTTCAATCCGGCCACATCGGGCATCGGTCGTTTGCCTCCGAATTCGTCGTCGTTGTTGGCTCCTACTTGCGACGACTTGTGTTGCTGGTCCTTCGACGACTGGCGCATGATTGGATTCTTGAAGAACGGCCGTTGAGTCGTCGTCGTCGTTTGTTGAGAATTATTATTGAACTGCTGCTGGAGTGGCGGTTGGGACGGACGTGTAGTCGTCGATGTAGCCGTGTTCGTCATTGATTTCGAACCGACGTTCTCCACTTTATTCCCGTTGTGTTCGTGCAGCTGCTGTTGTTGACCACCGCCAGTCGACGATGGAGGCTGCCATTTGCGGAACGGGCGGCTGAAATCGTTGAATCGTTGATGTTTCTCGTCCAACCCCGTCACGTGACCCGATTTGGAGTTTTGCTGTTGGTGGTTCGAGTGGGCGGTCGGTGGATGATGATGCTGATTCTGCTGGTGTTGTTGTTGTCCACCACCACCGCCGCCTCGAGCGGCTTCCACCTTGGGCGCAGTCGACGACGTAAAAGCCGGTTTCTTCTGCTTATCGGCGACGTCCGTGGGAGGACGAGTATTTTCGTCCTTCTTCTCCGTCTTCTCGCCGTGATCGCCGGTTTGCGTTTGCTGATCCTGCAAATTCGCATAATCAGTTCCGTCCTCCTCGTATTGTCCTTCCTCGTAATCCTCGTCGTATTGTTCCTCTCCATTCTCGCCTTCTTGATAATACTCGTCTTGATTGTAGTAGTTTCGACGGTAACGATTGTAGCCGTAACCACCGCGGCCACGATATCCACGGTAATACCCTCCGCCACGATACGGAGGACGATAATTGTAATTATAATTCCGTCGATAATAACCACCGCCGCCATTTTCATCGGTTTGTTGATGATAATCGTCGTTTTGATGATGATATTGGTGATAATATCCACCACCACGACCGCGTCCGTGATAATTCGGATAATAACCACCGCGGCCACCTCGATAAGGCGGCGCGGTATTACCACCGCCGCTGCTGACGCCGCCCGCCGCCGCCGATGCTGGCGATCCATTCGTTCCGCCTCGTTTCAATTTCTTGTATCTCGGCGTCGATTTCGACGACGAATATTCCACTTCGATATCGAAATTTTTCCATTTCGATTTGTTGGTGGCCAATTTCTTCGATCCATTTCCATTCCCTTGTCCATCGTGTTCGTCCGCCGAATCAGCCGCGGCCGTCGCCGAGTTTTCCTTGTCCTCGTTATCCGGTGCCAGATTATCCTTCGGTTGCTGAACGGGCGGCGGCGCTGTCGTCGTCGTTTTGTCGGTGGCTTTTCGTTGATCGGTCATTTCTTCATTGACGACGTCGGGCGGCGTCGTCTTCGGTTCAATATTCTTCTTCTCTTGAATCGTCGTCTTGGTAGGAAGGGCGGCCGATTCGTTGGTCGTCGTTTCTACTTGCTGATGTTTCGTAGATGGCTTTTCGTTTGTCGAATTCTAAAAAAGAAAGAAGAACTACCATTATTATATTTGGAACATTTATTACCATAGCATTCTGGAAACTGACGAATGCGCATTCGTCAAAAGTGACATTTTCTCTGCTTCGACGAAGAAAGCTTTAGCTAAAAAATCGACTAGCGCTTTCATCGAACTTTCCGAGCTCATGCCGGCTGTTTTATCACCAGCGCTGCGCTCAAGCTAAAGGACACTGAAGCATGTTCCTACGCAATTTATCGATTTCGATATTCGCAGCCTCTGTTTCTGCGTTCGGTTTCCGCCCGTCTACTTGGCTATAGCATCCCTTTTTCTTCCGTCAGCATCAGCAGGAGCCCGCGAAAAAATGCCAATGCTGGGCCAGGCCAGCCTTGTCGACATACCCACACAACGCTCGAAGGCCGCTCAGCCCAGCAGATGGCTCCTCGATAATGAACGGCAGACCCATCAGAACCGGATTTCGTTAGGGAAACACCACAACCAACCTCCGAGTGCACGTTCCGTTCGCCAGCCGCCTGCCAAACTGCCTCAGAAGGTGCGCAGCTGGTTGGACAAGACCCAAAAGGCGCCTAGAATGAAGACAGTCTCAAAAGATACCGATGAAACATATCGAGAATCATCGATCGCCCACAAGGACAGCTGATTCTATTCTATCGGGGCTCATTTCGAAACAATTTTACACAACCCCGGGACTTTATCGAACCAAACACAAGTCTGTCGGTCCGAACTGGCAACAAAAGGAATCAGAGCACGCCGAATAGCACCGGTATAACAAATCCACCGGGATGAATTGGATGGACGAACCACCCACCATCGAAAGACTTCTACGAGCAGCATGCTTCAGTCAGGTGAAATAAATCAATTATTCCTAGCGGCGGTCCGGTCGCTTGTATTGACGTAGATGGAGTTGAGCTCCGAGAGTGGGCGGGCGGGCGGACAGCCTCTCCGCAGAAATTGAACGAACGAGGAGCTCTTCTCCAGAGAGCACTAATATCAAGTCCGGACTATACAAAGACTTCTTCGGGCTATATCTACGCTCCTCACAGTCAGAATCTTCTCGGAACGCTAGTGTCGTAAGAAACCAGCTTATGCCAGCTGTATGTGACGTAAAAGGATATCCCGATGGCCTTTTGATGCTCTTCTTCACAACTCAAAACGGATCATCGGCTGTTTGTCAATGAAAGCCTAAAGAATGGGAAAGGTTCCGCCCACCGTCTGACCCGACCCGCATAGGTTGGGCGGACGAGAAAGGAAAACGAACGAGGAGGTCGATGAAATGAAAATTAACAAATGCGACTCCCTCCACGAATCGAGGAAAGAGAGAGACCTAACGCAGCGGTCCACAAGCGTCCTATCATCACTCCACGATGAGAGCACGGAGGCCGCGAAGAACGAGTGCAAGGGAGAAAGAGAGATCGACGAAGAAGAATCGAGCGACAACTGGCTTGGGTGCGCCACTGCCCCGAATGCTGCTACCAAGTGCGCGTATACCTACAATATGTAGGAGCTGGGCAAACAGAGGAAAACGGCCGCCGCCTGCGCGCATGTCACCATTGTTATCCATCTCACATCAGTTTAGGGACGCACACTACGCCAACTCCAAGCGCAAAAGGTAGTCCCCCCATATTCCTATATGTATTCCCCTATTTCCACCACCACCACGCCAGTCATCAATCGAACCGGGCCGCGTCGCGCTTTCGAAATGAAGAGCGCTCTTATTACGAAGCTGCTCGCAACGAGATTCAAACAACCAACCTATTCTAACATGAACGACGAAGAAGAAAAAGTTTTAGTGGCTTATGTAAAAACGGAGCAAAACTAACGACTGAGCGACGCACTTAGCGCAGGTGCCAACCAAAAAAAAAACAAGAAAAAATGAACAGCTAGAAAAGCAAGCTATATCTTACCTGTTCCATCTGGGTTAATATCCGAGCCGCTTCCAATAAATCGGTCTGTTGTTGTTGCGAGGACGAATCCGTCGACGATTGTGTCGTCGCCCAGGCAGTTTTCTTTTGATTAACGACGCCGGTCTGCGGACGTTGATATCGAGGATGAGGCGACGAATGTGCGCTGCCCATCGGCGACACGGTCGCCGCCGCTTCCAATGTCGGGAAATCGAATTCGTCCTTCTTGATAACTTTGCCAGCTAAAAAACGAAATCATTTTTTAAAAATTAATTCGATAACTTAGAATCAAAAAGCAATAAAAAAATTTCCGCGGACTCACCATCGCGTCTCGGAGGCGCCGAAGTTGGTTTCACGATCGGCGACGCCGGTGTCGGCTTCGGTTGTTCGACGACGGCGACGGGTTTGGCGACGACGGGCGGCGAACTTTTGCTGGCGCTTCGCGCTTGCCAAGCGTTGACTTTGGGCAACGGCGCGGGTACTAATTCGATTTCGGGCTCCTTCTCCTTCGCTTCATCCATTTCCATTTCGTCGATCGATGTCGATTTCGGTTGTAGGGACGATTCGCGTCGTTGATCGACGCCACCGCCGCCGTTTTGATTATGTCCATCGTCGGAATCGGTCGATCGTCCTTTCGATAATAATTTTCCCACCGCTTCTCGGCTAACCTCGGTAGCCGCCATTCTTTCGCCAATTTGACGAAATTCCGATACAAATTGAAACTATCCTCGATTTAATTAGTTTAATAAAATTTCTTTCGAAAATCGTCGACCAATAACGTGATAATCGATCGACTCCGCCAACACTCGCGTAGATTCCGTTTTCGAAAATTCCGTAATTTCGTACGTTCAAAATTATTTTTTGAAAATTCTTCAAATAATCGCAACGATTTTGACGAATAGCAATCGGATCAATAAGGCGATAGAATTTTAAAACACCAAAATTTGATTGATAAAAGTTTTGGAGGTATTTGGCTTTTTACCAATAAATGACGCCTCGACAATTTTTCGCCAAATTTGCATAAATCTATGATAAAACGCACTGGATTTGGAAGTTGATTGGTTTTCTATTGCATTTGGCGCGAATTCAAAAATTTATGGGTTGCATAACCTACTGCAATGGATTTCTGTAAGTTTTGAAAGTTCTTTTGAAGTTCAAAGTGGTTTGACAGTTCAGCTTTGATGTCTGTTTGCTTAGGATTACTGTACTGCGCGATTTCGTATTTATTCGCTGCTTTGTGACAGGCTCATGGATATTTCTGTGTATCCATGACATCCATGATATGCATGAGATCCTGAGGAGAGAGAGACTTGCACACGACCATCCTCCATGCCTGCACAAACACACACTGCCGCCACAGTGTACCTTAGCTTGACTTTCAGTCTGAAAGTGTAAAGTCAACTCGCCGACCAATCAGAGCGCGAGGCGGCCCTCACGTGACTCGACGAGCGTACTTTACACTTTCGCCGCAAGGAGGCTGCCTTGCGAGCCGGAGTTCTCATTCGAGCGGATGGCGGTCGTGACGAGTGGTCGGGTCAAGAGTCGAGTAGAGTAGAGTGCAAATATCTTGCAGTTATAAGAGCAAACAAAGCTAATACTAATCATTCATGCGTATCAAAACAAAATACATATAATTATGCAAGCGCTATTAAAAAAATGGAAACTGGTTCCTGATTTTTCTATACATGATCACAAAATATTAGAGATCATCACCCACTTTTCGATTCGAGTTGGGCCTCAAGCCATGGCATCCGTGTATTTCGGTTCGTGCGATTCGATCGTTGCGTGGACCGTTTCGTGTTGATTTCGTTGCGGATTGAATCCCGAGGTCGTGATCGCCGCTTGCATGCTCGACGTGCCGGGACCCGGATGGACGACTTGTTGCATATCGCGGACGTAATGATAGAATTCGATTCCGACCCAAACGAGTATCACCTCGGCCACCCATCCGATCACGATACAACCGAGTAGGATACTGTACGATGTGTAACGAAGGTCGAGATCTTCTCTCTCCGCGTACGTGCCATCGAACGATTTGTATTGATGCGCGAGGAAAACCAGCTTTGCGATGATCAAGCCTGAAAAATAGAAAACGTACGAATCGATTGATTGGACGAAGCCCAGGACGCAGGACAAAAATAGGTACTTACCACCGAGAATCATCAAAATGGCCACCGAGATCACTTGCATGATCAAATTGGGCAAGACCAACGCGGATCGATACGATTTGAACGCCATCCCGTACATGGCCATAAACACCAACCACAGCGTGTAGAAAGCGACGTGATGCGTCAAATGGATCTCGATGAAAGCCACCAGGCCCGGATCGCGCCACGGCGAGAGCCACGTACGATTCTCGATCCATTCGAACGGCGATTGGGAACTGCTCGCGTAATAGGATGTGGACGATGGCGAACTCGACGTTGTGCTGGTGCTGGTCGACGACATCGTGGAAGATGTGGACATCAATTCGCGTCGAAGCTCTTCGCTCAAAAACTCCTCGTACTCGCCGCGCCATACTTGCGATCGTTGCAAGAGGATAGCCGATGTGGACAAGAGCATCACAATGACGATCGCCTGCAGGACGCCGCCCACCGCCGCCCCAGTCGTGATGTGGAAACATCCGCAACAGCACGATTCTTTCGGCATTTTCTCACTTCTCGAAGAAAAAAAACAGACGGTGAATGAGCAGAACTCCACGGACGGCTACCTTTTATGGGCACACGGAGAGGGAAGGAGGGAGAATAATAAACAAGCGTGTTGACCAGGCGAGGAGGAAAAGCCAAATCGAGCGGAGCCTCACTTAGCAACCGTCGGCAACAAACGACGCGCGCCCTCAAGCTGTGGAAGCTTCCGATTTTCGACGAATGATGATGATCACGATCGGGCTGTCAATGTGTCCATGACAACCGGTCCTTGTTGTCCCGAGGTTATTATCGGAGAAACTGCGATAGGACACGAACCATTTGAATTATATGAGACTGTTGTGTTGATGGTGGCCAGCCGTTCCTCGGATACCTATTTTTATGGGCCTTATCAATTTTCCGGTTGTTTCGAGATGATTAGGGAAATGCAAAAAGAGCCCGTACAAGGACGTGAGAAGGTACAGATTTGCACCGCAGAAGGTTCTGGTTCATCGGGTTTGAAGATGTGGGAAAAGGTTCAGGTGGTTCTATCTGGGTCCTGGCCCCTGCCAGAGGTTCCTTCCTCTTAGGGTTCCTTAGAAGCTCCTTATGGACTCCTGATGAATACCTTCAAGAAAAGGGTTCCTCAGGCGGTCCCTGAGGAGTTTCTACTCTTCGGCTCCTTTGGGGGTTCCTCAGGGCACATTTCGTGGTCCTTTGGGTAAAA
>JAQGCW010000347.1:0-12537 GCA_034700065.1 Mesodorylaimus bastiani | reverse complement strand
ATTTTACGAAAATGGATGAAATTGCTGAAAATGGTTGACGCACACTCATCCATTCCATTTTGTCATAGGCGGTTTTTTCCAAATTTTGAATTTGTCGCAAGATGTGGCCAGGCCTATTGTCAATGGATTACATTGAATACAAACTGCAACACTTCCAGGAGGACAGAGGGCCCCAAAGCCTGCTAGGCGATACCTCCTTTTTGGGTTACAATGCGCGTAATTTTCTGCCGATGCACGTCTTCTGTAAATTTTCTACACGACCCCCTGCTGGTTTTAGCTGGCTCACTTCCTAGGTTATAAAAAGTACACACGTAAATGCTAAATCTGTACGGATGATGGAAAAGGAAAAGATCGCACAGGTGTGGAAGGTAGAAAGGCAATGGAGAATGAAAGGTGAAAAATGACAGCGAAAACTGAGTATCGATCGATCTAGGTGGCATCTACAAAGGCAACTCGTAGTTGTTCGCAACCAGCAGTCACCGTCCAAACTCCACAACACCGTTCGAAAATCCGCTACTTTCTCGTCGATAAAATCGGAGGGCATGCTCTCCGTTCATAAAACCAATTCCGCTTTCACCTTTTTGTCGAGTTTAATTATGATCACTTTCAAATGTCTCTTGAAACCAATTTACTGAATTCTCCATGATCTCGCGTAACTTGAATCGTTTTCGAACAGAAATTTATATCTCAATCTCTTCGACAATGCAGTCTAAAATCATCACACCACAAGAAATTAGAAGACGTTACAAAAAGTCATAACCGAGGATGAATATAGACTGTCCTTTTCCAAGAGTCACTCCTATATTTGGCATTTTCAAATCGATGAATGAGTCAACCTTCGAACTACGAATTTACGCTCGTCTGCGCTATTGCTTCGCTGTGTCTCTCAAACTCTCGCTACCCTCGTACGAGGCCTAAACGAATGGCGGCCGAAAGACTTATCAAACGCCGGGTTCTCCCCCTACTGGGAATGCTCGTTATCGGAGGCTTGTTTTTGTACAATCACAACTTACTATCTCCAGCGCCCTCAGAATCCATTTGTCATCCGTATTGGACTCGAAGTTGCAGCAGTCTATTCAAACCGCAACAATCCGAACCCGAATCGATCAAATTGGTCGTCATAATCACTAGCCGACCGGTAGACATTGAACGGCGTCGAGTGATTCGAGCCACGTGGGCAGGACGATTCTCGAAATTCAATAACATCAGTGTCGTATTCATTTTTGGTCTACTTTCCACTCAAGCGAACGTTCGGCCGAGGTACATTGAAGCGGAGAAGGAAGCCGACAAGTACAAGGATCTGTTGGTGTTCGAATTCAATGATACGTATCGAAACTTGTCACTGAAAACCTATTTGGGTTTCGATTATGCATTGACAACTTTTCCCAATGTCGAGCACATTTTAAAAGCTGACGACGATAATCTCATATTCACGGAGAATATTCTGGCGTTAATCGGACGATCGAATCCCGAACGTAAAACGTTCTATTGTTATAATCTGGGACGAAGTCGACCAATTCGCGAAGTGAATAATAAGTGGTGAGTAACTAAACCTTATTTTTATTGACTTTTTTACTCCCCCGTGTGGATTGAGCATTCAATTGAGGGACGGGCGCACACCTTATGATGCGCAGGTACATCCATACACTTATGACACTTTCGAAAATCGTATCGTAAGAAATTTGATAGTTCGATAGCAAAGCTAGCTGTTTTATGTCCGTTCATGGCCATTTACCTTTTGGGTCGATTGTCTCCATGACCTTCTTCAATTTCGACTGAAATTGCTTTATTTCTGTAACCCTTTGCAGTCTACCCAATGTAGTGCCTGATCCAAACGCGGAGTGTTTTTCACAGGGAACACTCGAATCACGACTTATTTTATTCGCGCTGCAGAAGGAAACACTTTTGGAATGGATGTCCTCAACAAAAAAATGTGCGCCTTTACGCGGTTTTCTAGTGTGTGGACGAACCAGAATGGCCTTATTCGCGCAACAGAGCGAAAGAGAGCACAGCAATCAAAACTAAAACTAGCAACTGTGCCGCTGGTCATTGGTTGCTGGTGAAGTCTCTTTGCAGCTCTCTTTGGTTCCGTTGCACGAATTAGGTTTATTCTGATTCGTCCATGCACACTAGAAAATTGTGTAAGAGGCGCACACCATTTTGTTGGGACACCTATTCCAAACGCTTTTTCCCGTCTGCTGGCGGCGCGAATAAATAACTGGAGATTCCGGCGCTCCATATGGTGAGCCAACACAGTCGAACTTGCAGGTTTGTGCCCCGGTCGATGTATCCGAACGACTCGTACCCTCAGTTTTGTTCGGGCCACGCCTACATCGGAACACGGTGCGCCGTCCAAATCAGTTTGGCCAACGCGAAACGCATGGAAGCTTATTTCCCGCTGGAAGACGTTCTGTTCACCGGTTTGGCCGTACAAGGTCAAGGAGTTGAGATCGAACACTCGGAGGGATGGGCTGGCAGCGCCAAGAGTTTCGGGCAAGCATATTCGGCGCACTACTTGAAAGAAAACCAAATACTGGAGAAATGGAATGCGTATCAAGATTTTCGGAAAATGTGATGATACGTGACGGCTCTAAATTGAAAAACACCTGGGAACATCGGCAGAATGTTCAGCGCGGGGTCGAGATGATGATTATGTGATCGCGCACAGTGTCCGGCAGCAGTTTGTGAAATCTGGTGAGCCATTATTTCCTCCTTCAATACGTGTCGCAAGTTCTTTAAAAAATTACCAGAATCAGCTTGAGTTCGTGAGTAAGTTTTCCCTAGATCATAGTATCTTAGGCTCTAAAGCGTTCTTGAATTCGTTCTCCTTTATGCTCACAAGGGAAGGCTCATTGGTGCCATGTTGAGTCTGATATCGGTTTTGGTGTCAAAATGTAGCTTGTAGTCTGAAAAGTCCATCCTAGGTGCTCCTGGTCAACCGGTCAGCCGTAAGAGCGTCCGAAAGTGGCCACTCGATTTTGAATGCTTTTCTAATGTACCTAACTGGGTAACTCACCCCAGGTAACTGCAACACATAAACCTTCCACGAGTGCCAAAAAAATGTCGATCCGTGATCCGGATGCTCAGGTACATGTCTGCTTAGAAAAGCGTTCAAATTCGAGTAACCTCTTTCAGACGCTCTTACGGCTGACTGATTGATCAGACGCACCATGGATTTTGGGTATGGACTTCTCAGACTATAAGCGACATTTTGACACCAAAACCACTATCAGATTCAACCGGACACCAATGAACGTTACCTTGTCAATGCCTGTAAGAATCGAATACCGTCTTACCTCGTTTATACCACCTAGGAAATAACCCCCCCACGAATACAACCCACCCTAGAGGTCAAATGAAATTTTATAACCCCCAGGTAATAAACGCCAAAACGACAGAACATAACGAATGCGCAAGCCACTTGAACCAGCATTTCGAATGGAAGGGGGATCTTCGTCCTTCGCTTTCCACTCAACTCAATCGACATGCATCGGAAAGCTGCCTTTCAAGTAGCTTTGCAGCAACCATGGAGCTTTCTCGGGCGCGACGTTGGAACCATGGACATGCGTGGCAATGGGCCAATCCAATAGCCATTGCAGGGCAGCCTACCTCGCTTGGCATTCTTTGCGCCAAGGACCTTCCCGCCTTAGCCGATTTCCCAATAATCCTACCCAGTCATTTCAATGAACAGTCACTAATCGCGTTACGCAACCAGGACGCATGCGGCTCCACTTGGTACAGAGGAAGACGAGGTAACCAATGTCGAAGCAAAGCGACAAATACCCGTCGAAGGAAAAATGCATGAACAACAAGAAACCATGCATCAGTGCTGTGATCCCAATACACCGCCGAATATTTTCGGATATAACCCCCGCTTTAGGCTACCATGCTTCCTACGATGCTTTGTACTTTCGCGAATACTTGGACAACTTCTCTTCTGCTCTCTCCTTCAGTGTATGATATTATGCCCTGTATATGCCAACTCGGCTTTTCACCTTTCGCCTCTCTCGGTTGGTCTGAAATAGATTAGGCTTTCTGGAGTCCTCCTTTGGCACCTAACTACAATCTAGTACCTAATCTAGTGTGAAATAGGGTCAGATTCTACTAGCTACTGTGAAGAGATCGCATGGGGGGTAGATCCGTTTGGAGATACGGAAGGCTATTTCAAGTTAGACGACCCAACCAAGGTACTTAGATTATTGTTCCCATTTACTAGACACCACTTCAGAAATAGATGGTCACCACTCGACCTGCTCCCCGATGCTTACAGCAGGCTTTATGTTACAATCTTACAAACTCCTAACTAACGAAATCGCAACGAGACATCAATGTGGGTGCGTGAAATATAAAATTACAGAACTTCATCACCCTACCTCGACTTTGTCACAAAAGAAAAAATACACTTGCTTCGATTTCAGAATCATCACGAACCATGGTCAAACAATCGCAAATGCAAAAATTCTGTTTTTTTGTGCTCGTTCTCTCCATTGTTCTATTCGTCGCCTTTCACCAAAATGTCGGCGTCCAAATGTTTTTTCCCAAATATTATCAATGCAAGTATCAATTTCATCAAAATTTTACGAACGCCATGAACGAATATCGGCAATGCCTTTTGAAAATGCTCCATCCACACCAGGACATGTTCAAGCATGTTCACGTGGCCGTGGATCAATGCGCGAATAAGCAATTGTGGAAAACGTTCGATATTAAAGCTTACCGCAATGGCGACGAAACGAAAATGGTCATGTTGGCAGAACCAGATCAATCGTGTGTCGTGGTGACATTGGGCGTCGGAGGGGACATCCGTGCGGAGCAACAGATCAAGAAGGCCATGCCTCAATGTCAGCTGTTCGGGGCCGATCCGATTTTGGCCAGTGGTCGAATGTTTCGAGACGTTGGACAATATTTCGAGATCGCTGTCGGAGCCAGCGCCGGCGTCCTAACCCAGCGTGTGCTCGAAAATGGAGGCTATCGAGAGAAGAATGTGAGCACGGTGGATTTTATGGAATTCTTGAAAGACTACGTCAAAACAAGCGTGGTCGATATCATGTTGATGGATAACGAAGGGCCGGAATATGAAATCTTCCCGAAGTATCTGATCGATTCGCCGTCCGTGCGTATTTGTCAATTGAACGTGGAAATGCACGGACCGTTGGAGAAGTATAATTTGAACGCAGCACAGTTCAACCAGCTGATCGAATCGATTTTGACCAAGTCGCAATTCTTGCCATTCTCTTCGTCGACAAGTGGTCATTTGCGAATGTTCTTCGTAAATGTCGACGATACCGCCTGCGTTGATAAGTTTATTTTATATAAGTTTTGCAACTGAAGCTCGAAGAAGTATTTGAAAGGCTCCATGAATTTTGCAAGATTGAGATCATTGATTGATGCGTCGTGAAGGTTCATTCATTGCCTGTTTACTGTACAGTTGTCAGATACTTGAGTTTTTTAAGTGCCTTCCGAGATACCGTGGGATTTAAGCAAAGCGAAAGACTTTTTCAAGTGTCTTTTGCAAAGAAATCATCCTCGCCGTGTGCAGAAGGATCAGGAACTACAAGAAATCGGTGTGACCCAGGCGCGCCTCTTCTCTTTTCGCCGCAAGTTATTTAACGATCAATCACGCCAAAGCTCATGGGGACAATCCTATAAATTTGGCCATGCATCCATGCATCCAGTCTATTTGGCGCAGTGGCAGCGCAATCAGATGAGACGCGTACAACCTGGGTCCGAACCCTTGTCGAAGAAAATGAAGAAAAACCGCAAAAATCAGAAGAAAATTTCGTAATGATAAAAATGATACATGTATGACATTGAATGTTAAAGTTAAAATGAAAGTAAAAAGCCAGAACAATAATGAGCGCGGCTCATTATTTAAAAAGAATGCATCCCAGTTGACGAATTCGAAATGCTGTCCATGCCGACAATGCACTGGTTAGATATTGCTGCGTGTCTATCATTTTTACGAAATTCAGCACCGGCCTCTTGGTTGTGCGAAGAATGTACGCCAATGGACCGCCTCGTGTTCTAGTCTGCAAAATGTCTACTACGCACGCGCGCTGTAACACTTCACTGATCTTGACTGTAGAAGTCCTTCCACTTTCCTGATAAACTGCAAGTGAAATGATGCATGTTTTGTGTTTCAGGTTTTCGCATGAATAGAATATTCGTCGGATGCGCCATATATCGCGCGATTATGCCATTAATTAAGACAAACTTTCTGTGAGGATTGAACGAATCGAGCTAAAGTTGGACATACAAAAAAGTTGAGCCCCAGTTTTTATGCATGGAAACATGTGTTATGTTTGAGATTGTATGTTTTGAGATTGTCAACGATAATGACCATTCCTCTGGATCTAGAAGAGCTGCCGAGATCCGCCGCAGCTTAATCGACTCACAATATAATAAGGAATCGCACGCCGCTTTTGGATTGAACCTAACTTTACCCACTGAAGAGAAAATGCGCGCGAAATTCATAAACTCTTACTTTTAAAGGCTCAGATGCACAAAAAAAAATTCACAGCTCCTATACGAAGCACCAGCCCCGGATGTCTCGATTTTAATTGGTAGGAGACAGGTCCATGAAGTTATACAAAAAGTTTCTAACTTTAAAAAAAAGCTGCTTTTGAGAAAATGATATTTATTTTCGAATTTTCGAGTTTTCAGAGCACACCCACTCGTGTTTCCGCATCATTTCTGTTAGCCGTGATTTCTTCACACTAGAGCCAAGAGCATAGTACTATTCCCCGTTTCAAGATGCGTCGACTGATCTTACCGCATCTCTCTAGCTTGATCCGTTCTTGAGATATTGACCGAAACGTAAAGAATGCTGAACATTCACACAGAAGAACTTATCACGGCTAACGGGAGAATTTTGTTACTCCAAAAGCCGTGCGTCCTATCGCGGGTCTTTTTATTCCGTGTCCTGATAGGTCTTACGTTTCGCTCAATTTCAATACGTTTCGCTAATTTTCGAAGCTCATCGATCATTGAGAGGAGCCTCGGTAGAGACAAACGTGCCCAGTTGACAAATACTTTTTTCCCATAGACACAACGATCAGCTAAGGCTTCGGTGCTTGTCGATCGGCCTGTCCACTTTCTCTATACTTTCTTTATACCGTGGTCAACATCGTCGCTCACTCAGGTTCAGTTCACGCGATGAGTGTGAACTTTTCTCCAGCTAACATTTCCCTTCTTCCTGTCCTTTTTATTCCAAAGGCAAAACATTTCATAACCTACCTCCATCACCACCCACCTGTCGCCCATGCCTGTTTTTATTATGCTAATCATTGGTATATGTTCGGTGTGCCTCATCTATTCGGTCAGATCAAGAACGAATCTGTTGAATTCAGCGTCTTTGAACACAGGTTTCGTCCAAGACATTCTCACAATCAGAAGAATGGGATTTCCGAATATACGTCCAAGAATCCGAATCGTACCAAGCGTCGCACTTCTGGCGGTCTTGGTATATGTGGCCAATGTGCAATTAAAGATGAAATATGTCGCTCACGAGAATAAGCGGCTCGATATTTTGGTAAGATGAACAGCTCCTGCAAACTATTCTCCGAGGGGAAACATTAGCGAGGCTTCACAGTACGGTCAAATTCAAAGAGAGCGGCTCTTGGCTTCAGAGAACCGCTGCCCTTCTACAATCCTGCACAACCGAGGCGCCTCTAGTCCACGAAATTGAACCATTGTGCACATCTAACGTTTCAGATCAATCAAACCGAGCCAGAGGATCCCACTAGTTTCATCTCTAATCCAAACAAGACCGTCGTCATTCTAATGTGGACCACATGGTTCGACAGAAACGTCGGCGACAGTCGCTTAACAGAATGCCCAGCACAGAATTGCATCCTCGTCCAAAATCGATCCATGCTGAATGAAAGCGACGCTGTCGTCTTCCATTCGCGCGACATCCGCTGGCCCGATGTGCCGAGGAATCGACGACCGGATCAGGACTTTGTCTTTTTCAATTTGGAACCGCCCTACAGGACCGGCGGCGATTTCGATGCCGATTGGAAAAAGACCTATTTCAACGCCACGATGACCTACAGACGGGACTCGGACATATACGTTCCTTACGGATTCGTCCTGAATCGTACCACCCCGTTGCGACACGATCTGAAGGCCTTGGCTGCGAGTAAGGCCAAAGTGGCCGTCCAGTTGGTCAGCAATTGCCACACGCCCAGCGGACGTGAACTGCTGGTCGAGAAGCTCCGAGGCCTAGTACAAGTGGACGTTTATGGCCAATGCGGCGAGTTGCGTTGCGGAAATGACGACGAATGCGCCAATACGTTCGAACGGGAATACAAATTCTACCTTTCGCTCGAGAACAGCGAATGTGTCGACTACATTTCGGAGAAATTCTTCGCGCGCATTCATCGCTCGATCGTTCCAATCGTTATGCAACGTAAGAATTTCGACAAGTTCATACCCGAATATAAGAAACCGTGGTTCGTGGCCTTGGACGATTTCAAGAATACTCGAGAATTGGCGGCATATTTGAAATACTTGCACGGGAACGTCACGGCGTATTACGAATACTTGAGCTGGCACGAATATTACGAGACGGCGATGTATGTGAATTCGGACCTCGGCAATATGCCCAGGAAGCACTGGTGCGATTTGTGCACCTTTACAGCGAACAAGAAAATAAAACGGAAGACGAGGAACATCTACGAATGGTGGTGGAACGAAGGGGCATGTGATAATATGCACAAGTTTTTCCACGACTACACATGGTTTCCTGGGTGATTTTTACTATGTTTTGGGCAATCGAATACCTGCAGGTTCTAGGGTTCTGTGCTTAACTTTTATTCTGTGCAGCTAAATGCACAAGAACTGATCAGTGAGCAGCTCTCCGAATCCTGTTTGAACTTGGTATAATATGGTCAATCTTCTCATCTGATTTAAATTGAACTTGAATATGAACTTGTCTGAATTACATCATTGCAAATCTGTTGTGATGTTCATCATTAAGACAGTAGCCGCCGAGAGAGGTCGCTTGCCTCTGGTAAATCCAGACTTAAAGGGCCACTGTACACAAAAATTTTAATCTCAGAATTTAGACATAACCTTCTAAGGAGTTTCTCTATTGACGATATCCGTGCTCAAACCTCATGCTTCGTTAGCTAGCTGCCTCGGACCCGTTTGGTTGTCAGGCCTCATTTCGAATGCGTAACGTCGGATTCATGAGAAGCTGCGCAGGAAAGGGAGATAGCCCCGATATTGCGTGCTCTCTGTGTATGTAAAATTCATAGCAGGGCGTGCAAGAGGGCATTCCTTCAACAAAGTATATCGATTAGCAATCGAAAAAATATGGACACTCGCTGAGATGAAACGCTCGATAAACTCTGGATTTTGACATCAAACAAATATATTTACGTTTCAAGATGATATTTGATGAAGTAAAAACTGTCGACTGAATACTCGGCTGAATACTACATTTTTTTTCTATGTCGATTCCATATCGCCCGTTGCTCGTAGTTGTGTTTGTTTTATTGTCGCCTAAAGTTCCCATCAGCTGCTGACGAAGTGAAAGTCAGAACTCGAAAGTCGAAGTGGATAGAAGAGGAGCAATTCGGTGAGTGGCATTAGAAATGTGGCATGAATAGATCCCTCGACGACGGATTATATGACGGATTATATGCCCTTTCGAATGGCGCCAGCCACATTTTCCGGACTTTCACGATTAGCGAGTAAATCGAAAAAACCGCAAAATCCAAAATTACGCGTTAAATTAAATTTTTTTTAAATCCGAAAATCGTTTGCCATGAAAGTTTTTTAGTGCAGTTACTAGACCCATACAGGATCACAGTTAACTCCTAACCACAAAAATATTCATGTATTTGGAGTTTTTTGAACGTATTTGTTACATCCAATGCTTGTGCGATATTGACCATAAGTCACTCATTGTTCTAGCTCCGAGGACATACATATATGCGGTCGACTTGTAATTTCCTAACCTTTCGAACGGCGCCATCCTCATCTTTCTATCTCCAATAGTTTGTGAGAAATTCGACAAAAACCCTGAACATCTGGTTTGCGCAAAGTTCAAAAAGTTGAAAAATACGAATGCATGAATTTTCCAAGATTAGAGGTCCCTTATGATCCAGTGTGTTTAGGATTTTTTAAGAATTTTTGGATTTGGTGTGCAAGTTTGGATTTTGCGATTTTTCTACTTACTGACCAATCGTGTGAGATATAAAGTTGGGACCGGTCTGGGCCGATTCTAAAGAGCACACCTGTCCACGCGTAAATTGCTCTATTTTAAATTTACCTTGGCTTTTAAAAGCTGATCTCACCGAATCGATATCGCCAAGCATCAAAATTTGAAGTCCAAGAAACTTTTATATTATATTATTTAAAACTTTTATATTATTATGTTAAACTTTTAAACTTGAACTTTTGGGAAAAACGAGTATCTACACTATAAGGGCTATTAGAAAATGCATAAACCCAGAGCGTAAAAATGTTTCACTTTGCAGGGGTCGAGTTTTACAGAAGCCTTGTCCTAAAAGCAGCATAAGAGAATGCTTAATTTTATGAGTCGTAGCGAAAATGCTGTGCGAGGCACTCGACAAAAACACAGCATTCGAGTAATTGCACAGAGCCTCGATTTCGTTGCAACGAACGTTCTGGAGTAATTCGGCCAAGCTCATTTTCTTCTCCCAATAGAAATGTGCATCAGCGTAAAATACCGCTTCGTACTGGCGCAGAACTTCCTGCAAAACGCAACCCTGCTCATATGCGCTAGCTTCATGACAGATTGACAGATGACAGAAGCGGCTACTTACAGCAATCATTAGTGGCTTCCATCGAAATTGAAATAAATCGCGAAAATAAGGAGGATAAGCTGAGAAATTGAATTTGCGCACCTCGACGAATGGGAATTGACGAAGCTGAAGTTAAATCGATGTCATGGGACGTCAAAATACCTCCTGTCGACTGGACCGTTCTTTGATCCAGTAGATTGTCCACTCGACTGTCTAGTGGACGGTCCAGTCGATCGTCCATTGTACACTTGACTGGTCAACGAAACAATGGACGACGAACGATCGACTTGACTGTCCCTAGACAGTCGAATAGACAGTCCACTGGATCAAAAATGGTCTGATCGACAAGGGGTATTTTGACGTCCACCCTAGTTAATATATTAATCAAAGTGCAGAATGGAAATATTTAAAATTTGAAGAAAAAAAAGGATTCGGAAGGTATCATGTTTCTAGGCTTTTCTGCGGAGCTTTCAACAGTCAAAGTGAGCTAAGAAAGAGAAATAGGATATACAACGTAACAAAATTGAAAAACATACCCAAGTGAATTTGACTCGAAGATACCTCTCAAAAGCCAAACTCACAAAACAGTCTCACAGGCTTCTTTATGTTTGTTTGTTTGTTTGTTTGAATCTCCAACAGAAACAGGCAAGAAACATTGTCCTTACGATAATTGTGTCCTCGCGCATAAACTACAGCCATTGAAACTTATTACCAATTAAAATGAATCGCAGGCCAATGCTCACCTCGTTCAAATTCGACGAATTCAATCCCAAATCGTAAATAATAAGCAATGTATCATTCGGAACGAAGGAGCGAATTTGCGGAATAACCAAATTGCGAGCCACTTGATAATGATTGTCCGAAAATGCAGTGACGAATGTCGGGAATTTGGTGAGAATACGCTTGTCGTCGTCCGGCGTCATCTTGGAGATCTGAAAAAACGAAGGCACTTTGGACAATCGAAACAATCAACCGACAGCAGCACAATGAAAACACATTAAGCGCCAAGGCTGTCCATAGGCAGCCGACTAAACACATGAGACAAGTGATAAGATTGATCTGACTCCAATTGTTAGACAGGTGGCACAGGTGGCGTCTGATCAGCCTATCGTCATATCTTTTCCACCCACCTGGTCATCAGTCAAATTTAATCGCTCCAAAAAGGGAATCCACGAATCATTGCACGGTTCGCCGCATTTGACCACTTTCCGATTGAATACGTCGCAATAACGCATCTGTTGATTGGCGCTGGGGATGATGCGATTGGATTTGAACATCGATTTCAATCGATCGATTTCAATCGATTTTGAACAGCGATTTCAATCGATTGCATGATGATTTCATCTTCGAACTAAAACGCAGACAAAATTAGTTGGATATCCAAGGAGATCCAAGGATATAGAGAATGTCAATTCACAGGAACTTACATAATAAAAAGCTATCGTGAATAATCCCAAGACAAGTAGACCTTTGATCAAATTTCCATAACTGAAATGTAATAATAGATCATTTGGAGATTATTTAGATGATTCGGAGGATTATTTGGCAATAATATTGAAATAAAGATGTGTTACTGAATAATAAAGTTTCTAGTTTCCTAGGTGTACATATTGGAGGTCGTATCTGTGTGTCACACTAAATGATACAGTAGTGTTCGCTTATAAGGAACTCCAAAATCCCAGAAGAAAAGTTCCTTATAAGCGAACTTCCTTATAAAAGAACTTCCTTATAGCCGAACAATCGACCTTTTCATGCCAAAAAG
>JAQGCW010000346.1:0-12564 GCA_034700065.1 Mesodorylaimus bastiani | reverse complement strand
CCATCCCACATAGGGATGTCGGTCATCAGACCCGCGGCCTCTTGCGTGGGATGGCCCCTCTTCAGTCCTCGAAGTGTAAAGACACGCTCCTGAACAATAGTCATTTGAAAAAGAATGTATAATCTTAAACTTCTCCTCAAAAACATTGTCAAAAAATGATGATTCACTCAAACTCGCAAATGCGTCTCTTGTAAACAAATAACTTCATAATTTTTCACTAAATTAAAAATTCTCAATTTTCTCGTTCTTATTCCTTATACCAGCTACGTTATACGTTGATATCAAACAATGTGAACCTATTTCGAGGCCAAGAGTTCCTTATAAATGCTTTTGTTCATGTTATTTAAACTTCTCAAAAAAGAAAAAAAAGAGAACTCATTTGCTCACCGTTCAATGCCGTTTAAGAGAGACTTCGCGAATTTATGGGAAAAACAGCGTTTTCCCGTCGACAGGAAAAATCGAAAGTTGTTTGATTATTTTTTTAGCTATCACACGTATAAAAGCAGTATTTTGCGAGTCCAACGCACACCGGAAGAATGCTCTAGCTCCATCCATTCCGATTCTATAGCATTTTGAGTGAAAGGTGGTCAACTTAAGGGGGTGAAAGTTCTCGCGCATGACCTCCCCGCAGTCTCCGGCGATTTCAGGTTGATAGCTGCACGTAACTTAAGATTTGAAAACAGCATCCGACGTAAAATTGAATGCTGCATCGATTGAGCGCATAGTTGAATTTGTATCTCAAGATCCCATGGAGATATCATCCCTTTTATGCTACTTTCCAGACCTTGCATTTTTCGACCTCAAGCGACAAAAACAAACTTTTCTGGAGTTACGCAAAAATACCCCTCCCAGATTTTTGATATGTTGTTCACCACATTCTTCTCTACAAAATCCCTTCGTTCAGCCTCAAAATACTTGCCAATTATGTAACGGCACCCTTCTGAACGCGAAAAAACTCGAATTCTTAAAAAAATTCACGAAATGAAATTTTCAGGAAAGTTGTCTAACTTTACACTTTCGGCATCGCAGATGATCTTCGACAATTCAATCATGATTTAGCAACATATCGTGGACCTTTGGAAAGGTGGAGGACGCTGAAATGGATTTTTTGATGACTCTGAAGTTGATCGTATGAGGTGATCATGCTGAAGCCTCCCCCACGATAAGCAACGATGAAAAATGGCGAATGAGATTTTTTCAACTGCGGTCTGCTCAATTTGTATGTCGGCAATATGTATCTTGGCCATGAATTCATCCATCCATTCGAAAAATTGAAGCTTTTTCAGTGTTTTTATTTTCTCGTAGTCCCCACTTTTAAGCCTCGCGACATTTCTGTTAGCCGTGTCAACTTTACACTAGATCTGAGAATGTACACATACTGAGCTCTTCAATCTGCGTCGAATGGTTTTTACCAGATCCCGATTGCATGCACCGTTCGTGAGATATCAACGAAAACCGAAGACCATCGAGAAATTGATAAAATTCTCGAACACGGCAAACTGAATAACAAACACGCTCCCGATTATCCCGTTAGCCATAGCCAGTCAGTTGAATCGTTTTCGATCCGTTTTAGTTTTCGTTGGATATCTGACGAACGGAGCGTGTATCCGGAATCTGGTAAAAACCATTCGACGGATCTCGAAGCGGTGAATACGGCTGCGCTCTCAGAAATGATGTAAAGTTTCCACAACAAATACAAATGTTGAAAAAGATAAAAGTAAATATTTGAGAATTTCGAGGTTTTTTCGCATTCAGAAGGGTGCCATTACATAACCGGCAAATATTTTGCGGCTGATTGATGGTAGTTTGTAGAGAAAAATGTGGCGAACAACATATCAAAAAACTGGGAGGGGTATTTTCGAGTATCTCGAGAAAAATTAGTTTTGATAGTTTGAGGTCGAAGTTTGCGCAATAAGAAAATTCGCATAAAATGGATTGCAACTAAAGGCCCAATTTAGATACAAATTTGGGGATGATCTCATTGCATTCCACATTCATTTCTGCGTCGGATGATGTATTCAAATTTTGTCAGAGATGCAGCTTTCATTGTGGTAGCATCTCTGATCGCGTCGTAGTCATGCAGGAGAGCTTTCACCTCCAGAAATTGACCTCATTCACATCAAACGGCTGTTGCGCTCGACTGGGTGTTGCTACAGCTTTCTGCGGGTGTGCGCTGAACTCAGAAAAAGCTCCTCTACAAGATAGGCTGCTTTCAAAATCGCTGTTACAAAGTTGCATTTTCGCTATCGACACAATTTTTCCCAAAAATTCGCGAAGTCTCTCTTAATTCGTTTGTTCTTGCCCGCATCCTCCCCTGGGCTAGTCAAATCTCGTCGTCCATCTTTCGGTTGTCTATTTTCGGTAATTTCACCATCGTCGTCGTCCAAATCCGCGTCGTATTGTTCCATAAGTTCGTCTCGTAATTTCGTTAGTAATTTCCCAAATTGATTTTCACCTTTCCATTTCGATTTGTCATCGATGTACGGATCGTTCAATTCCAAGCCGAAGCCCCAATACGTATCGAATGGGCTCGCTTCGACCAACATTTTCGGAACGGTTTCGAATAATTGACGTTGGAGCTCGGGATTTTGTTCGTATTTGGCCGTATTTGCCTCTCGTAATTTTTCGCCGGCGAAAATTTTCCACTCGGCCTTCTCGCCGATATCCCAGGGAATCCGTTCGCCGATCGTTTGATTTCTCCCGCCGCTTTTATCTTCATGATCGATTTCGCCGTCTTCTTATCACCGATCGCAGCCGCCTTCTCTTTGAACAGGAACTGTTCCGTCGACGTGTAGAGGGTTCCATTAATGACGAATATTGTTCTTGGTGAAGAATGGGGCGATTTCCTCATCCTTCCTCGTCGTCGATATTTCCGCCGCCGCCGCCGGTGTCGCCTCGTTCGGAATCTCCGCTACCGACGTACTCCGAATGATCATGTCCGAACGTGTCAACATCGCCAATGGCGGGAAATCGTCGTTGTTCGTCGTCGATTTATCCGTTCGATCGTAGGCGGCCGGATTGAGGAAGCCACCGCCGCCGCCTGCTCTCGCCGCATAAGAATTCGGATTCGCTGGTCGATTATCCGTGATCATCGTACAATTTCTCGAGATATGACCTTTCTCGTGGCATCGACGGCAATATGGTGGCATCCCAGCGAACCATAACTGCACCCGAATCATCCGTTTTTCGGCGATCGAATTGAAACAAAGCGTAGCCTGGAATTTCCTTATCCCTGGCGCATGTGATGACGAACCCGCCCGCCGTTTCTGATTTTGTTCTTGGCCACGTCGTCCATCTCATTTCCAAAATAATATTCAAATCCAATTTTCCAATAATTTGCCGACGTCGGTTTCCTTTTCATCAATCGGAATGCCGTAGATGTGAATCGAACGGCTCCGGAGAAACGTTCGTATACGTGGCCATTCCAATTCGACGCGAATATTGAAAATCATATTCAATTTATTTTCGATGGCCATATCTCGAGATTCCTTCGTGGCGAAAAATAAACGAATCGCCATAAATTGACGAAAAGCGAATAATGGCCGAACGTTTTCCGGATTTTCATTTTCGATCGATTTGATAATTTCGTTGATATTTCGATTCAATAAATCGTTGCTTTCCAAAGAAAAATGGCCGTAAGTTCGTTGTTCCTCGTCGTCGTTTCCGTATTTTCATAATTTTCTGTATCCATAATATTCGATTGTTCGGTTTCCAAATTTCCATTCGTCTTTCCATTTCAATAATTTGATGACGAAAAGTAAGTCACAGCCCACTTACGTCGATAATATTCCGTTGATTCGATGAAATTTGATTAAGAAAACGTTGAATATGCAAATTTTCCACGTGATAAAGATAGGGACATGGGAGGGGGAGAAAGGCACGACCGCTCTGGGCCGCAGACTGAAGAGGATCGTTTGATCGTAGCCTTGACTCGGATGCGGTAGACGACGCTGGTAGATTTGGGCATCTCCTTTGAACGTCTTGATTGCGTCCGTAGCAAATAATCGGCGTTTTCTGTTGTTTCGGACCCGCTTCTTGTCGTCCTTGGCCACCGGCCATCTCTCCGAACTGATCCGATGCTTAAACCGCCGATTTTGAAGCCGATGTGCCGCCCCTGATCCATGCCAAATACGCATACCAGTGCCTCGCCGATTCACACAATTCCATCAACGTGTAGTTATATCCCATTCGACCTGCCACCCGATCGCCAATGCCGGACGAATTTTCACTCTCATTGTATCTCGTGCCATCTTCTCTTTCGAGCTCGACGGGACGTCCGGATACGCTCGTGAAGCCAACGATTGAAGTTGCGACAAGAACTATTGAACCGATTCCCTTTCTTGACGATGATTCTGATACGCGTCCACTCGCGTTTGTGCCGTGCCTTCCCGTAAATAGCGATGATGCAGACGACGATCTCGCACTTCCTTCCGCTGGGCATTCGTCGAAGTCGATCAACGGTTGTCCTCGCAAATACAAACCGATGCCTCGCAGGAATTCGTCTGGTGGAGGCCAACCCATAATTCGACCGCCCGTTTCAAACGAGATTAGCCACGCGCAAAAGTCTTGGCACGCCGTATTTTCGAACGCTGGGATGCTCGGTTTGATCGGATGAAAATCACGAGTCGCTGCCGCCGTTGGTGACTGGTACTGGACGCTCAACCACCGGTTGTGACAACGAAATCGGGAGTTGTCGTCGATGTTGTTGATGATGACCAAGTGCGTCCAGTTGTTGTCGCATAGCCGCTATTTCTTCTAGCATCCGTTGCTTCTCCACCGCATCGTCGTACAAACCTGATGTAGCCGTTGGAATTCGTCCAACCCCACTCGCAAATTGCCCAATACGCTGTTCGAGATTTTCGCTGGAGTCGCGATTGTCGTTGATGTTGACCGATTCCGCTCGGATTTCATACGGTTTGAACTCGCTCGCCGCCACACCATGTGATCCAACATTTCGTCGCTGAGCCCACTGAATTTCCCCAACAGTTCTCCCTTCTTCACTAATCGGATTCGTCGAATAATTTCTTCCTTGTTCGTACGTCCATCGTCCTCCGATAGTTCCATCGAAATACGCACACGTTGCAACTATTGACCAACGTTTGCTCCGGCAGCTGCTCCTCCAACGTTTGCTCCAAATCTCGCATACGACACTCTCAAGTGAAGCCGACGTCATCTCGATCCTTGATGATTCCCGATCCATCGCTTTCGTCTCGTCCGTGATTCGTCATGGCCGCCGATCCACCTTCTCCGCTGCCTTCTTGATTCGTCGCAGCTGTCGGTCCACCGCCTCCTCCACCCGCCATCATCGATCCCCCCGTCCAAACTGCTCCCGCTTCCCGAACTACTGCCAAAAGCCAGCCGCCGGAAGTCCAATGCGCGTTTTTCCACCCACCAATCCCACAAAGAAAATAGAAAAAATATCCCAAGCCCTACGCTCGCAGAATCTCAGTACCATATTCAAAAAATCCACTCACCTGTATCGGCTACCAGCAAAAGTTCAAGCTTCGTCCTCCTCCAATGCGATCACGTCCATTCCACCAATACGTCCGCTTGTCCGATCCGCTCGTTCGCCCGTCCAATATGACTGGCTCCAGTTGATCCTCGTACGTGCACATCCGTCCAAATCGATCACCGATCGTTTGAACGATGTCGCTCGGCTACCAGACGTTGATCCCGGCGTGGGTCGATTCACTAAAAAGAAAAGAAAAATTGAAGATATGCCCGCGCTGCTCTGCACGGAGGTCCAACGGTTCTATCACCAAAAACATTACTCCAAGAAAGAGCAACCCGAAACTAAACGCACAGAGAGAGAGAGACGACCAAGAGAAGGGTAAGGGTCATCAAACAGGTTATGAAAACCGACAAATCTAGCCGAACATCATCACGTAAGAATCAAGCAAAAGGATAAATGGAGACCACCTAGAGCTACCCGAAAGGAGAATATACTCCCTTACTCCCAGGCCAGGAAGTGTGCCGAAGCTTTCGAGAGGAAGATTCAAATCGCTCGCCAAGTGATATCAACGTCATCCAACAAATGATCTGATAATATTTGCACAGACTTTTTGGGAGAACCTTTTGGCCCTTTTCTGCAAATTCTCCTTGATGACTAGTTCCTAGTTCTTTAGTGCAAGTTCCTTTGGTGCAAGTTCTTGTTTGTTAGGACAAGTTTCGTGTCTGGTCCGCCCATCTATAAAAGGCGGACGACCGTTTCAATTTTTGCTCAGTCTTGCTTTCTGCTCTTGAGTCAAGTGATCTGAAGTAAATCTGAGTCTATCTCTGCTGAGTCCTTGTGTTCGGTCATTTATGAAAATTTGAATCTCCCGCCTGGGGTCCATTTTCCGAGGTCAAGTTCGGTCAATGCAACATCCAACCCTCAAGTCATAAACAAGATCGAGCCAAACCGCAACTAGGTCAGTCCAAGCCAACATCGCCAGCAAACAACTTCGTTGCAGCAGTCTCTGCAAAACTGCGCAAATTTTGCCCGATCAGATGCTCCCCAAGTTCAAATCCACAAACAAAAAACAAAAAGCAGCCGTACATACCTGACGAAATACGAGGTTCCACTTTGTGTCAGCCAGTGACGGATTCGTGCGAGCAAAATCGGCGTCTTTGATTGTCCCGGATGAATTTTTCGATCGGTTCTCGATTCGGAGGTTCATTTACCATATTTTGAAACCGCACAATTGTCCACTGAACCGTTTGGTCACCTGGAAAAAAAGGAAATATTGGAACATTAGAAACAAGAAAGGTAAAAAATCTGAGGAATGCAGAGGATATGCAAAAACGGAGAAACCCGAACCCTGCTTGTAAAAAAACTACGATTGCTTACATAAGGCACAAACATATTCCGGCTCGTCAGTGATGACAATTTTTGAGATTGACAATCGATGGCGTCCGATTTGAGACTTTTACCAGTCGTTCAATAACTGGCGATAATTTATCGAATCGATTGCTGAATCATCGCGAAACGTGTCCCGTTGAGTTCAACATTGAATTCCTGGCCACAAACGTAATCGGAAGAAAAATACGACAGCTCCGCCATGTTCGATTGCGGCGAGTCGGGAATGGTTTTTGTGATCGGAAATGGCCATTTGTTTCGCCGAATTCCTGCAAAAAAGAAATCATTGTACATCGTATAAATACTTTATCAGGATATAAAAATGGTCTCTTACCAATTTCCTTGCGTAGAAACTGACTCAACGATGGCGAATGTCGATTTGGCGATGGCGAATGAAGTCGGCGTTTTGGGAAGAATCGCGAGAAACGATGTACGAAGCAGAGCGACATGAATACACCTGAAAAGATGCAGAAAGCTATCTTTTAAAGCAGAACCAATTGAAACGAGAACTCAAAATGCAAAAGATAAATGAAAGCAAACATTGGACCGGTAATAAAAATCAATAGAAAACATAAACAAGACAATCACATCGCACTCACCTCCTTTCCAAACTTCGGCTCACCCAATACGATTCCATTTCCACATCGACGAATTGATCTCCAGTGATCTGAAAAATGCAAGACAAGCTCAAATTATTTGAGGGTTTGAGGAATCCCATTCAAAAAGTCCCAATCTACCCAACAAGAACTCTCGAAAACTCGAAGGAATTCCAAATCTGGGAAAACTGCTTGCGGCAAAGCAAGGTAAGGGCTAAATCCTGCTGCTAGGTAGGCTTTAGGCGGCCATTCGGCAACCGCACTTACGGGACAGTATCGAAAGGTAAAAGGAAGCCAAAGATAGCGTCAAAAAGAAGCTTTCAACCCAAAAAAGGAAGAAGAAAGCATTCCAATCGCAATGAAACCTACAGAAACAAATATAGACCCAACCCAGGAAGATAAAAATCAGAAAAAAAGACAAACGAACGGAAGGAGCTGAATCTGCTGCCTACCCGAAACTCATAGACGAAATACCCAAATACCCAAGAACTTATAACCCAAAAACCCAAATCCATCAAGAAATAATACGAAATCGAAATCGTCGTCCGAAAGAACAACATTTGAATCTACGCTACGCGATTATGGATCGAAAAAGCATTTACGGAAGGAAGAAAGCGGCCGTCGGCAAATTGGGCGTACTGACCTATAATATCAATCCGACCGAAATGAAAGTCGCCGAAAAGACCGTGGAATCGAATCAATTGAAGAAGCAACCGTTCGCATTGATGGTGGGCAAAATATTGGGGAAAATGATTTCGAAAAATCCCGCCGTCTCTATCGCCATCGTCAAAAAAGTGCCCGGAATGGTCGATTCGATGAAAAAAAAAGAGGTAAGTGATTTTTTTTCCTACATTTCAATCGTTTTTTCGCTAAAGAACTAATGCTACATTCACATTCTCAGGGAGCCGACAGCGAATTCGGCGGAATGTTCAAGCCGGAAGCGTCGATGTTGCACGAAATTGTGCCCGGTGCTAGCCCGATCAACCCGTTCAAGAAAATGATCATGGCCGCTGGTTCGAAAATCGTATCGGAGGAACGTTTCTCGGAGGTAAGGTAACCATAAGCTCCAACCCAAGTGCCGATTAAAATCAAACGAGATCTACCTTCCAGGTGGAAGTTCATCCCAAGATTATCGAGATGAATCGGGTGAGCGGTGGAAGCTTCACTGACACCTATCCGCTTATGATGCGCAATGGTTCCGAGAAGCACGTCGTGGCGAAGGTGAGAGTGCTTCAACCGATTTGTTTATCTAACATTTTTTAAAGTCCCGCCTGTTCTACATACTAAACTGTCTCAGCGTGTAGAAACTCAGTATAAGGCCATAGAAACGAAAGCACTTACCAGGGAGTCGATGCGGATAATAGAACTGCCTCCGCAGCATCCAGAGCTTTAGAATCGATCGGTCGAGCTCTGGCGCTTCTATTCGTCGTACATTGATCACGAGACCGAACGGGCTTGAGCCGGATACCATTCCAATGTCGCATGGAATATCGCAAACGCATCCATCGAGGCGCGGCGTGTCCAGATTGGTTCTTCAGTGGCTGCGGTTGAATGTCTGCCACACAACGGTGATGTGATGAGAAGTTGTTGCTAGAAAGAAGAGATGAAAAAGAATCAAGATCATGATAAGTCGGCATGGATATGGGTGGTCGTCCTACATCGGTGTTTCTTCTTACGGCGGCGATTCCTCCCCTCCCTAATCGATTTTTAATGCGTTTGCCAGCAGAATCTCAATCATGGTGTTAGTAAAAGCAAAAAAAGGAAATAAATTTGTGTGTTAAAGCGTTCAGGGCTGTCCTGGAGGGACCCCCTATCGCACCAACATTAAACGTGTAATGTGCTAGTTTTCACCCGGTGAAAATTCGCGCATCACAAGTTTCAAAATAGGCGGGATAGGGACCCTCCTAGACCGAGCCCTGAACTTAAAAGATACAAAAAAGCCGAGTACAAAATAAAAAAGAACGCTTACCTCCTATTGGACAAGCTTCGGAAGGTTCCAGCGTCGCTCGTCGGCTGGCGGCAATCATCAAAATCGAAAGCATTTAGCATGTTCCTCCAATCGTTTAAGCTGAAAATAGAAATAGAAATATACATTCCAGCACTGCATAAGAGGCACGCAAAGCTTAGGAAAGCATTTAGTGTATTGCGCCGTTTTGTGCACTTTTAAATTGAATTTCTGACCGCATCTAATTTCGCTTTTCTCTTTAGTGGAAGACGCCGGATCTTCAATATTTGACCGTTCATCCGCCGGTGGAGATTCTCGCCCCGAACGAAGTCAAATATTTCACGTTCGAATCCGGTCATCTATATAATCCGCCCGCCGAAAGCAAATTGTACGTCGAGATTGGTGAATTACGTTATCAGAATATATCGGCCATCGAAGCCGGCGAGAGCATGAAGAAGATGGACGATCGCGAAAAAAAAATACGTCAAAATTCCCATCAAATGGATGAAATGATGGGCAGGCCGACGCTGGTGTGCGCGACGAATGAGGGCGGATAATGATTATATATGAATCGTGGCTTAGAGATTGTTATTTAGTATCAATGACTCACGACTTTAGGCTTCTGCTGCTCTCATTCCCGTTCTCAAACGCCCTCTTCCCACTAATACCTCAAGTAGTGTTCGACCGGGGCCCTGACCCTGGTCGGGGATGGCCTCACCCGACCCCGAGGAAAAAACCGTCGGGGTTCGGGGTTTCTGGTTGTAAGATTTTTCGAGGTTTTCTTTAAAAACTTAAACCCCCCCCCCCCCTGTCTACCTATCGTCCACTTTTCCCTCAGCCCCCTCGTAAAGTGGACGACCACCCTGGGTCAAAGAAATTCCAACATACTCTGAATTTTGGCGAAAATTTCTGATAAACGAGGGGGAAAGGTGCCAAAACTTAGAATACTACCGCCGGAGGCAAATTTTTGACAAAAAGTGCCGCCGGAGACGAAAATTTTTGAAAAATGTGCCGTAAAACTGCTATTTTTGACAAAAAGCTTACAAATCAAAAAGCGGACGTCCACTAATCTCTGACCTCCCCATCCACTTTTCGCGAACCGCCTTCCCCCCCCCCTTACTGGTGGACGTACTTTATGGATGGCCCCAGACCAAATTATTAAAAAAACATGAAAAAATCGAACAAAAACTCACCATGTCACCACGAAGACCATCTGATCGCCAGAACTCCGCTGTCTCCACGTCGATATTTTGAACGCGCCATCCACAGTGAAGATGAATTAGGCGATCTGAAAGCGAAAGAAACAACCAATGAAACATTAACTCACAAAAAGCAAGCGGAATAGTTTTCCAGCCTGGCCGACAGGTCACATGAACACGTCGACACTGGAATTTACTGCAATGACAAACCATTTCCAAAATCAAACGATAGAACGATTTTGTTTGATAAAATTTTTGTAAACCAAACAGAAGAATCAAAACTAGCCAACAGACCTCTGGGACCAAAAAAAAGCATAATCCTTCAAATATTCAGGTCGATTTCTGGTGTACCTAACTAACAACAGGGTTCCCAAACCTTTCCAAAACCAAAAATTTAGGGTATTTTTAAGGTATCTCAGGGTAAATATTTTAGAATTTTAGGGTATTTTTTAAGAAGGAAGTATCGTCAAAAACCATGTTAGCAAGTAAAAGAAAGCAAAATTCTTGAATTTCCCACAAGAAAATTTGTGGGAAATTCAAAAATTTGAAGTGAGGAGTTTAGGTGATTTGTCAGAATCCCGCCCCGCTGGAGGCGAAATTAGGCATTTTCTTATTCATTTTCAATTTCTGCGCTAATAAATAGGGCTTAGAACCAGAGAAGTCAGGGAATTTTGGCGAAATTTTAGCGTATTTTCAGGTTTTTTAGGGTCGCTTTGAAAATTTCGGAGGAATCCCAGCTTCTTTGCCCACAGGTAGCGCCGGAATCTCGAATTTGCTGTCTCGAGGTCAAGGATATTTGAAATAGATAGTCTCCAATGCTGCGGTAAAGGAGCCAATCCATTTCAGAAAAGTTCGAGCTCAAAATATGCGGAGGAATTCGAGATTCTGGCGCTACCTATTGGACCCGCATAGTTGACCGTAATCGTGGATTCCTAGACCCTTCAACCCTCCAGATCCTGCTATCATTGCAACAAGGAAAAACTAAAACCCATTTTCCCAAAAATCCCCCTAAAAACCTTCGCGCAAAGAATTTAAAAAAAAACGACCAAAAAGTATGCTCAATTTTAAAAAAAATGCTACTCTCAACACATATAACACATGAATAACCAACCTCAAATTCTCTCAACTTATTCATAATAACAACAAAAAAGAAGACAAATTCTTACCAAATCCGAGCGGCCTCCGACAATCCATCGTTTCATCCAGCTGGCTGACCGAAATTTTGAGTCCGAAGGAAATTTCCGATTCGATCGATGTTTCAAAACATTGATCGCTAAAAATGTGAAATGAATCTCAATTAAAACTCAGAAACGTCAATGAAAAAAAGATCGGATGAAAAAATCAATAACTTCACACGAAACAAAACAACACAAGTGAAATTTGTTGTTTGGAACTGTGCCAAGCGCCGAACAACAAATTTCTATGATCATTCTTTTGGATAAAAGTTTTTCAACTTTCTGAAAAATTTTTATCCAAAATTATAAAAATTCAAAGCAGCATCATACTTACCACAAGATTATCGAAAATTTCAACCAACGATCGATAATCGATGACTGATAATCAAAGTTCTCCAAGAGCCGACCGACTTCCCCACCACAGAAAACGAGAGAAAATGATGACGGAGTCGTCGAAAAAATCAATTTTTCCAACGAACTTGATGCAACAAAAAGTCCACAAAATCCATTCCAAATTCGCGTGAAGAATTCATCAAATTACATTGCGGTCGCAAAACTCACAATTACTGGTACTTCTTTTTGTGCGCGCGAAGGTTTTCGCTTCTTTGATGAAAATTTGATTGAAAGATTAAACACATGATTTTAAATGCTGAATTTTACAATTTTGGATGTTATCAAATTTAATTTTTAATATTTTTAGCTATGTTTTCTGCAATTTTTCGTGAAATTCTGCGAATAGGCCAGTTCGACGACCGGACCCGGAGCGCGCAATCGCAGTGGGAGCCGGATCCGGAGCACTTGGAATGGTCCT
>JAQGCW010000345.1:0-12577 GCA_034700065.1 Mesodorylaimus bastiani | reverse complement strand
TGTCGAGTCGGCAACGGCGCCGTCGGACGAACGTTCAAATCTTTCACGTTGGCGTGGGCGACTTTGAGTAGACGCTAAAAAAGCGCAAATTGGAAATTAACAAAGCAAGAAAGAAGAAAATCAGATTTTAAACAAAACAACAAACAAAGAAACCGAAATCAACAAGTTAAAACTCAAACTCAAAAGACAAGATAAAAAAGATAAAAATAATCAAAGATTAATGATCAAGAAAAGGAACAAAAATAAATTTCTACTTACATTTTGGTTCTTCCGTTCCTCTTGAATATCGACGGCCGTATAGGCGAGAACGTACACGCCACCGACGACGGCGCCGATCGCGGCGGCTCCTTTCGCGATTCGTCGAACGTGCAACATGGCGAAAATTTTCAAATTAAAAAATCGATGCGTTTCTTCGAATCAATAACGTTGTTCAATAATAATTTCGTTCGAAAGTTTACGTTTACCACGATCGGGGTCGATTCGAATAGAAAAAACGAAGAAGAAGAAACGGAGCGAAAAACAGGACCGACCGCACGCGAGCGATGCATAAACAGTAAATGAGATCCTCGCGGCGGAGTAGAGCGGTGAAGAGGGGCGGCGGATGAAAGTGTAAAGTGCGGAGATGGTGCCGCCTTTTAGATTTCTGCAACTCAGTGTGATTTTGAGAGTCTTATCGAGTGGTCGGGTATCAGCAGTCAGAGCAGCCAATCACCGCCCGTCAATGCTGGTCACCTGACGTCATGCGCCACCCTTGAGTTGCATATCGATCGGATCGATCGGGAGTGATCAATGCATTAGATCACTCGATCAGGGACCGACGGTGAACCTTTTGTCTGATTTCCTCTTCTATCTTTCCCTATCTCGGTTTTCAGGTGAGAATACCCGATCGAGAAAAAAGTTGTTCGTAGTTTTTCGACTCCCTCTCCATCTCATCTTTTGCTCATCTTATCACCACTCCCACTTCGAAGAGGATCACATTCTTCTGCCCACTCTCTCCAGTCTTCGAGGTCCCCGCATAAGCATTGTCATCGTTCCTTCCAACTCCCAAAAGAGAGTAAGAACTCAAGGTACTCTTCTTCGTCCCCAAATCGACCGTATCATGTTTTTCACCATCGAAATACTTTTCGTGTTGACATAAGCAACGAATGATCCAAAATCGTACAGTTCAAGTTCGAGACACAGTCCTCTGAGGAGTTGGTGTGAGTGAGCTAAGCTTCGGCGTCTTTTCGTAGGCGTTATCGCTTTTGTCGTCGTTCGAATTTTACTCGATGACAAACTTTTGCCTCTCTCTCTTCGGCCTATCAGCTCGACGGACGGTGTCGAGGCCTCCGAAAGCGGGCGTTCCTTCGGGGTTAACTCATAACTCGCAAAGCAAACACACAAAGACTCGACTCAACTCCGGTGAAGAACGCCAACGCTTTCTTTGGGGTTTGCTATCGAGGCTCGGGAAGTTTGGCTCGTGTGTCACACAAGCGATCGGGCGCTTCATCCTCCGCTCTTATAAGGTTCTCCTCGGCGACGTTGTTGGAGGAGTTGATAACGACCAGGTTTCTATCGCTCGGCGGAGACCCAGTTCGACTCGTTTTGTCCGTTCGGTCCGAGTAGGCTAGCTAGGTTGGGGCTAGATACAAGCTGGTGTGACGCTGTGTCGCTATTTTGCAAGTCAACTCTCCCATCCATTTTGGCTTCTTCTCTAGTCGATCTACATTCCCTTTTATATTCTCGACATAATCGTATTCGAGAGACGGTTTCGTATTCTAGATATAGTCTCTTTTCCGAGCGGCTTCTTTCTCGGAATCACCCCTAGCTACTTCTCAGTCGGTCGGTCGGTGACCAAAAGCGAACTTTCCGGTTTGTACGAACACTGTGCACACTTTTCAGACATCTCGAGGAACGGCACTGCCCGTTTAGCGTCATGGACGATCAAACGATTTCGCGATTGCGTCGATTTCTCACGGTCTCATTATGGCTCGGATTTTTACTCGCGATCAATCCGGCCACCGGTCAAGGACAATATCAACAGCAACCGTATCAACAACCGTACCAGCAGCCGTACCAAGCCCAAAGCGTGCCGCAGCAGAATTTCCCATTCCCGGCCGGCCAGAATCCCAATTATAGCCCGTTCTCGAATCCCGGAGGATACCAATCGAATCCACTCTACTTTCAGGGAGGTAAGGGAATCGGTCGCTCCGTAGTCCAGCCGCTGTGATCCAGAGCCGGTTCAACAGGGTCCGAACCGCAAAGTGATATTTGTCGGTGTTTGATTTTCCATTTCCTGTCTGACCCAGCAGCGATTGAGGAGGGCTTACAGTACGCTCGGGCTTATCCGTGACTCATTCTTCTCTTCCTCTCTGCTCCACGTCAACCCTTCCTCCTTTTTGGCCAACGTGGCAAAGTTTCACAACCCCGAGTAACTTTCATCGGGGTCAACGGAGGCTGCCGTTCGCGTCATATGCCTGAGATTCTTTGGGATTCGTGCGACTCCTCCGCAATGAATTCCAAACCCCACCGACTCTTCTTCTTCTTCATGACTAAACCGTTCGTGTATGCTAATTTTACTGACTCACTGTCCTTCCCCTTTACAGTCGACCGGCGGAATCTGTATCCGTACGGAGCGGGCACTCGCGATGTACGACTCGTGGATCGCGAATCCCAAACGGGAAAACAAATCGATCTGTTCACCTTCTTCCCGTACTACGGAGGCAAATTCAATTATTCCATCGTAAGTGTCTTCGATCGAAAGTTGTCCGGCCCTCCCCTACGAAAGAGTCCGATTTTCAGATCTCGGTCCACGGGTACATCACGTTCGGCGATATGATGGAGGACGGTCTCGATTTCCTGATGGGCGACGATGTGACCAATTGGCCCACGCAACCGGATCCGGCCACGATCGCAGTGTTCGCATGTCGACAAAAGGAAGCGCCCAATCTCCCGCTGGATCAAAGGGGAGTCTATTACCGGATGGTCTTCCGGCAAGACATGTACAGGAATATACCGGGCGGTGTCAGTACGCAAATGAAATATCAGAACTATATCGATCCGTACGGTGATTACTTCTTGGATCAGATCAAGGAAGATTTGGCAGGTAAGGCGATTGTCCTCTCGCGAAGGCATTCAGGGACTTACAATTTGCATTTTTCAGACGGCATGGTCGGCGCTTCCAATTTCAATCCGGACGTGGCCTTGGTGGTGACTTGGGAGAATATGACCTTCTACCAAGCCTCCAGGGACGATGCTGAGACGAAGGTAAGTCTTCCTCGGACCTCCCCACTCGGCTTATGCCAACTTGACAAGCCTCCCCCCGTTCGGTTCTTCAGCGTGCCACGTACCAAGCCGTTTTCGCCACGGACCGTGCAGCCCAACTGAGCTACGTCATCCTCAATTACCACACGCTCGGATACGCCGGCTCCGATATCTACGGACAAACCAAACGCGGTCGATGCAAGGCGTTGTTCAACGGCGGCAATCAAACCGGCACGGTCCTGGTCGATCCGGTCAACTCGAAATTCCCACTCCAGTTGGCCTTGACCTCGGCGGTTCCGCATCGTATCGGTGGTCGATACTTGTTCCGCGTGGACGACATCGTCCGTAAGGGCGGTTGCTCGAATCAGACCGCGGGCACATGTAAGTCCTTCGCTTTCATTTCCCGACAGAATCTGACGGCGCTCAAGTGAACCGAACCTCCTCGTTTCAGACCGCATGACCATCTATCCGGATCTTGTGAATGCCATGGGCGATGTGAACGTCCAAGTCAACGGATTGTGTCTAAAGCCGACCGACGAGCCGATTTTGCAAATCGTGGAGTTCCAGGTATGCCTATCAGTGTGATCCAGGTTCGTGGTTCGTTGAGGCTTTCAAAAACGACTCTCCTCTCACTTTCAGCCGTCAATATGCAAAGTGAAAAATGCGGCCATCGCCGAATGCAAAATGATACGATATTATCAATGGGGAACGAAATCCGTCTATTTACAAGTGGGGACGAACAAGGTTTACGTTGGATCGATCTATTACGGTAAGCCGCCCGCCGCGCGCGTCCCAAACCATGTGGATCCTCCCAAAACCCTCCATCACCTGATATCATTCTTTCTTCTGCTTTCAGTTCCACCCGGACTGGACCCGTTCCAGTTGGACGTCGGTCGAATCGAAACGTGGTTCACCAAGATCCGCCCGCCTCAACATCGAATCGGTTGGTATCCGGGCAATTTCACCAACGAACGTAACGAACGAGTGGGCAGTCTCCGTCTGGCCTTGTGGGGATACAAGGAGAAGTTGACCGAGAAGGACAAGAAGTTCGTCCCCGTACTGGAGAAGATCGCCATCTTGAATTCGGGCGTACCGAATCCGACCGACAAACGTATCGATTATCAAATACTCGATTTCACACCGCAAACACCGCAGTGGGTCGGCGATGGGGAACGTCAGTTTTGGACGTACAGATTCGGGTTTCTGCGATTGTACACCGACGACCTATTGCAAGCGGGCGGCGAGGGCGGAGGGTACGAGAATGATCTCTCCGGCGATTCCCCGTCATTGTGCTAACTTCGGTTTTCCTTTTCAGTATCTGGAGCCCACCCATCCCGTTGCATTGGTGGTGGGGCACGGATCAAAACAACGTGAACAAGATCGCCGTCGACAAATGTATCGACTGGTATCGCGAGGACGGTATGCAATGGAATTTCATCATGGATACGGAGACCAACAGCTCGTGCCCGTGTCGTCTGGAACAAGCCAATATCGATATCGGTCGTTACATGCCACATCCACGATGCTCGCAACACTTCAGGAATCTCGGTTGCGATGCGTACGTCGGTGCCAAGGAGTGCTTTTTGGCCGCTCAAAACGTCCAAGGGTAAGTGTGGTGAAACCACATATTCTCTCACGATCCTAGGTTGATTCGAGTTTCATTTTTTTAGAAACTACGTCACCCATTACGGTCAAGTGTGTTGCTACGATCGCGATGGCTACCTGATGCAGACGAGTTACCAAACCGTGGTGCAAGTGGAGAACTATCCGTACAGTCCCGGATTCCCGCAACGTGCTTACGAATTCGGCACGTATCCGTACGCCAAGCAGTTCGAGGTAAGCAAGGTTTTTGACCGCGGGGCCCTTCCGGATCAATAACCGAGATCTTCTCACTTTCAGATCCCGACCCTGTCCAACTATTATCACGATGTCATGCCGTACTTCTTCTGTTGCAAATGGGTCTCGGATCATTGTCAATTCTTCTACTGGCGTCGTCCGAGCAGCGGTTGCCAGAATTATCGGCCGCCCGGTGTCTCCACCGTGATGGGAGCCGGTCATTTCGTCACTTTCGACAATCTTCAATACACGTTCAACGAACCGGGCACATACGTATTATTGCAAAAGCCCGAGGTCAAGCTTCAATACAATCGCGATCCGAATGTGCAAACATCGCCGGCGGTCTTGATCGAAGTCCGACTGGAACGTTATCCGAACAGGATGACCGACTTCAGTAAGTTGCCTCTCTAGTCCCTCTCTCCCCACCCGAGAACATTCCCGAACGGGTTCCGTCGGTTTCTTCAGGCCACCGCGATATTCCCCAATTCGATCTCGTCCAACCGCAAAACGTCAGCGTTGTCACGGGCGTCGCACTGCAAGAAGGTTCGAGCAAGGAGAACGATCGTGTCGTCTTCAGTCTCCGCAAAGACACGCGTCGTGTCAAGTACCGATTGAACGTATTGGTCAACGATGAACTTCGCTATTTCGACGTGGTGAAAACGCAGAAATTCCGCGGCGTCACAATTTACGTGAACGATTGGAAGGAGGGTCAATCGGAGATCTACGCCGCCCTCATGCAAACACGTATCGGTCTACGAATTCGCGAGAGTTACGCGGTCGAAATCGTTCGTCAAGTGAAATTCGAAGAGTCCTACGGTCTCTTGGACGTCCTCGTCTCCATACCGCCCGAATATATGGTCGTGCCCGATTGGTCCGGTGCCATCTATTGGGACAATGCCGTGGGCGGTCTCGTCGGCACATTCTCCAATACGACCCAAGACGACTTCATGGATCCGACTACACGCCGCCCGACCGGTGGCAGCAGCGGGTCGAGCGATCAAGTGGCCCAATTCGCGAGGATGTGTAAGTGTCCACTCTTTCCATCATCAAGCTTTCCTTTTCTACGATTCCGTTTTTGTTTTTCAGGGAAAGTCGACGGTGTCCGTTTCACCGACTTATTCGTCTTGTTGTCGCAAGATCACGACACGTACCCCGAGGCCATGTTGTTGGGACCCGTCTATACGTATTCGCCGATCATGCTCGGTCCGAATCAAGCTCCGTACGTTCCCCAATACGACACGACCTTCCAACAGAATTACATGCATTGCATGACGTCGCGCAACGATCCGTATTGCCCCGATCCCGAGATGATGGGCGAGATCGATCGGATGTGCTTGCAAATGTATCAATGTCAGTACGATTTCTTCGAAACTCGACAATCCGTCTTGGCTCAACAAATCAAACAAGAATGGAATTCGTACAAGGAGGCCAGGGATTTCGGAATGCAACGATGTAAGTAGCATCACTCTTTATTAGCTTTCGATTTCGAAGCCCGAGAGATTTCTAATGTGGATCTTTTCTCTTCAGTCAACAGTTGTGGCGCCATCAATATCGAATATCCCGAATATCTCCTCATCGATCCGCCCACCGGCAAATTGTACTTGGAAGGCGATACGGTCCACTTCGATTGTTACCAAGACCATTGGGTGAAGGGGCAGAACTTCTTCCGTTGCTTGCAAGGCGGTTGGACGAAAGGATATCAACCGTGGTGCAGATGTAAGTGTGTCGGCCAGTCTCCTCGAATCCCTACTCTAAATCGGCTTCTATTTTCAGCCAAACAACTGGAAAACACTCAGAAGATTCTGGCCATCGTTTTCGGCACTCTACTGTGCTTATTGCTGATCATCGGATTGTTCATGTGCTGCTTCTGCGTCCGTCGTCAAAGGATGGAGAAGGCCAAGTACCGAACGCCGTAAGTTCTGGATCCTCCCTAGTCTCTCATCAACCATCTCGTTGCTAACCAGGCTCTCCTCGTTTCAGACCGAACGATCGCCGCGCTGGTCCAGTGCCCGAGAAGGAGGGCGCCCGCGTCACGGTCTCTGGTCCGGCCGAAGCCCGTCCGCTCATGTCGGCTTCCGGCGGAGGCCCGGGTAATCAACCGGCGCGCGTTGCGACCGTCGGTCAACCGGGCACCTACGACAATTGGGAACAAGAACGTGAACCGCAACGTCGCCCGACACCGATCGTCGAATCGTTCCAATCGAACGGCAGTAGTCCACCGTCGTACGGCAAACCGCCCACCTACAATTCGCGCGATTCGCCGCCTCAGATCAACGGAAAGAAGACGATGGTCTGAGTCCAGAGAGAGAGCCCCGTAGTTCCCATCCGCGCAGGGTTGCTTCCGATTGAACCTGCCTTGTTGTTGATGTACATTCCTTATTTGATCATGATTTCAGTTTATTAGGCTAGTCTTTAAAAGTTTTTTTTTTGCGCCAGATTTGTGATTCGTTCAATCGTGGCCCCGGAAACTCGCTCGTCTGGTTGTGGTGGTCGAATATATAGTCAGTATCTAAATCGTGCATTTTTTAAATGTTTTTGACATGCGATGTTGATCTTTATTGTTGTTGTGTATTTTTGAAAAGTTACGTAGAGCATTTTTGAGTCTCTGTGAAGGACTTCCCAGATTGACTCGAAACGTAATATGAATACAGTACATCGCCCTTCGACGATCGGATCCAATCGATCCGTTCTCTCACCAAAAACAACGAAATGAAATCCTTTTCACTCGGACCATCACGACATCTCTTCGACACTAGCATTCGAGGCAACAATACCAACACGACGAGCACTTCAACATCAATACACGCACGCACACGACAAGAACGAAGGTTCGGAACATTTGCGAGAGATCACAAGAAGATTCATCGATGGTCGTCACGACTTGATCAAGCTCGATAGTTCGACTGATTGAGCGCCCGTCCGCCTCCGCCTCCGCCGCCTCCACCTCCACCGCCGCCACCTTTCTGATCGAATACGTTCGATTTGGCGTTGAAGATCGTCTGGTACGCCGGATTCGCCTGCGCGGCTTGCATCTTCGCCTAAAACGTAGACGGGATTAACAATAAAGAAATAAAAGATTTATTAAAAAATATGGAAACAAAATCGGACTTACATCGTCGTTTCCACCGGCCATCGACTGAGCCATTCCTCCGCCAGCTTTCCGACCGCCGCCGCCCTGAAACGCGATCGATCAATTTAGAGACCAGAAAACAGAAAACAAAAAGCAAAAAATCACAAGCTTACCTTGTCGAAGATTCCCGATTTGGCGTTGTAGATGGTTTGATAAGCGGGGTTGGCTTGGGCGGCTCGCATTTGATCGTCCCCGTGAACCATGGTTTGAGTTCCGCGTCCACCGCCGCCACCTCCGGCCTGAAACGGAAAAACGGTCAACCGGTTTGCTTGCGATCACCAAAAAGAAAAAGAAAGGAAAAAACCAAGCTTACCTTAGCTCCACCTCCTTTGCCCGCATCGAACACGTTTGACTTCGCTTGGAAAAGGGTTTGATATTGCGGATTGCGAGCCGATTTCTGAAAATGAAGCAGAAAAATTAGTCAAGAAAAGAAATCGCAAAACAAAAAAGAAAAACAAAAAAGGTTACTTACGAATCCGGTGGGCGCTGGCGGTGGTTCGGGCGCGTTTTGTCCGCCTCTGTCGCCGGATCTCGGGGCCGATCGTGGCGCTGACCTCGGTGCCGACCTTGGTGCCGACCTCGGTGCTGATCGTTCGCGCGGGGAAGATCTCGGTGCTGAACGGGCGCCACCGCCACCGCCACCGCCACCGTCGTCTTCGTCTCGTCCTCGTTCCGTCCGTCCACGCTCCGTTCGTCCTCCACGTTCCGTTGGCCCTCCTCGTTCCGTCGGTCCTCCTCCTCGACTCATCACGCTTTGATCGCCGTGTTCGAATCGATGCGTCCTTCCACCACCGTACCTCGACTGATCGCCGCCTCCGCCGCCGCCGCCGCCTCGACGACTGTACGCGTCGACTCCGCTCATGCCTCCATACATGGACGGTGCGTAGCCGGCTTGAGCTTTCCGAGCGCATTCTTCGCAGAACTCGGGATCGTTGGGATTCGTACTGAAGTATAGGGTCGTCGCGGCCACGTCTTTCCGATTTTCCGAACCGCAGCAACAAACGATCACGACCAACAGCAACGAGACGGCCATCGAGATCGATACAACCGCGCCCAGTATCACCACGGTCGTCGACCATTCCATTTCCATTCCGATCGCCACGGCGGGAGCCATTTTCGCGATGCGACCGCACGGCTCAACATCAAAAACAACGAATGAGCCGAGAGGATGCGGGCGGGCGCACTGGGGTGCCACTTTACACTTCGCGCCCGCCAGCCAATCGGGCGGAGTCACGTGACTCCTACTTTACACTCTAAGATGTTTGCCGAATACTTTGCAACACTTTTTCTTTGAATCATCGCTAAAGCAGAAGCCCACGCACAGTTGGCTCTCGGAACGGAACAGCCTCGAAAGCAACTCGCTGCTACTCATCATCATCGCCTGCCACACCGATTATTCGGTCGTTTAGCTAGAAGTTTGCCAAAACGGAAACAAGCCGAAAGGTTTTGCGATGAATCAACACGAACCCATATAAGGAATCCAATCACGTTTTCCTACTTCTATTCCGCCAGCTGGAAAATGGACCGACTAATCCTGTACGTGAACAAGTTGCAAGAAGTTTGTAGTACGGTCGGTCATGGGAAGATCGAATTGGACTTGCCGCAGATCGTCGTGGTTGGATCGCAGGTAAGTCACAACACGATCGTGGCTTTACCGAGGAAACGCCTCCCTTGACGTCCAGATCTTTTCGCTGAATCATCGCTAAAGCACCTTGACCTTGATGAAAGCAGAGCTCGGGAAAGACGTCGGTCTTGGAAAGCTTCGTCGGCAAAGATTTCCTACCGAGGGGACAAAACATTGTGACCAGGAGACCGTTGATTCTCCAACTCGTTCATCTCGAGGAGGGGGCGACCGAACGTGAGTGTCCGGCAGCCGGGAGGCGGTGGCCAAATCTACAGAACGAGTCTTTGTAGCTGAGACAGGAGCACACGAATGGGCCGTTTTCGGTCATCACGATCCGCCCATGATCTACACGAATTTCCAAATGGTCAAAGCGGAAATCGAGGCCGAAACGGATCGTCTCACTGGATCGACGAAGAACATCAGCCCCATCCCGATCGTCCTCAAGGTGTTCTCGCCGAACGTGGTCACTTTGACCTTGGTCGACTTGCCCGGTTTGGTGACCGTAAGCAGAAGGACTCGAGGCTTCGGCGTCCAATGGTTCTTCTGAGATCTCCCTTCCATCAGGTTCCCGTCGAAGGCCAACCACAAGATATTGGCAAGAAGATCAAAGAGCTCGTACGTTCGCATATCAGCAAACCGAGCACGATCATCCTGGCCGTCACTCCAGCCACGACCGATTTGGCCACATCGCACGCGCTCAAAATGGCCAAAGAGTACGATCCGGAAGGTGATTCGAGCCGAGAGCTTTCTTCGAATACTTCGCACGACCGCCGTTCGTTTTAGGCGATCGTACTCTCGCCGTCCTAACGAAACTGGACGCCGTCGAGAAAGCTCATCACGAAGCGATCGAGTTGGCGTTGAGCGGACAAATTTTGAAAGTCAAATTGGGTATCATCGGTGTGGTGAATCGGTCCCAAAGCGATGTCGTCGCCAAGAAGGTCCTTCCACGGCTCTTTGGACGCCCGGCTTGGCGCAGCAGTCGATAAGCGTCTCCTGTTTCAGACCATCGAAGAAAAGCGAAAGGAAGAAAGATACTTCCTCCGACAAACTTATCCGCATTTGGCCGGGGAGAATGGAACTGAATTCCTGGCCAACCGCCTCAGTCAGGTAAGTGCCACGGTTGGACCTCAGACCGATTCTATGAGACCGTCGTTTCAGCTCCTCGCCCAACATATCCTCAAATGGATCCCGGAAGTGCAGGCGAGAATCCTCGAAGGGGTCTCCCAAAACAAGACGATCTTGGAAGCGTGCCCTTTGGGCGAGGACATGGATAAGGGAAGAAGCCTCCGATAATTCCCTGGATCTTCCTCAAAACCTGAATGCTCTTCAGGCTGGCACCATGTTCTCGGCGATCGAGAAGTTCTCCAACGCCTTGAAAGACGCCGTCGAAGGAAGGACTCGAGGACGCCACACCGCGGACTTGTGAGCCTCTTATCTGTCCTTCTCTCGAACAAACGAAGCTTACTACTCATTTCAGAGTGGCCGGAGCTCGAATCTATCAGCTTTTCTTCGCCGCTTACCCGGCCAGGTTGGACGCTGTGGCCGAGCCTCTGTTGAACGACGTCGACATTGGTACTGCGGTCAAAAATGCCATCGTAAGTGCTGCAGGCTCTTCGTCCGAGGTTCCATGCCGAGCGGGATTGGTTTCATCTCCTCAGGGAATCCCTGACCCAGCGGGTTTCGCTTTCAGGCCGTCCGTCCGCACCTGTTCACTCCGCATCGAGCATTCGAGAACTTGGTCCGTGGTTACATCGAGGAAATCCGCACCCCGAGTTTGCAGATGGCCGAGGAAGTTCGTAACGAGCTCAAGCTCATCGTCGATAAGAATCGCGAGAACATGAACGTAAGTTCTACAGTCCCAGGAGTCCTTCCCGACCGCTGACGATCCATTTCTGCAGGCCACTCTCCAACTGTATCCGAACTTGATGCGGAGAATTCTCGACGAGACCGAAAGCTTCGTTCAATCGCGTTTGAACGAAACCAAGAAGACGATCGATCAACATGTCGACAACGAGCTCGGCTTCATCAATACGAATCATCCCGATTTCGATCACTACTACCAAGAGGCCAAGGTGACCATGATGTCGCGACCGATGCAACGCGCTCCGAGCGAGGCCTGCATTGCTACGGACGGCGGTAAGCATCCGAACTCGCCGAATCAGAAAGATTGTTCGGATCAATTCGAGAACGTTTTACAGATATTCCGGACGACAAATTTGGCAACAGCATCGGTCCGAAAGATGTGGAAACGAAGTCCATGCTCGACTCGGACGGTAAGTAAGCGGGCAAAGCATCTCGCTTCTTCCAGAACCTTCCACCGTCCCCTCGTTCAGATAGCAAATCGCCGAAACCCTCTCGCCGCGATGATCGCACTTGGAAAACTCTGATCGGCAAGAATAAGTCGGGCTCAAAACCGCGAGACGCCATCGATGATTATTTATACACCGCGAATGGCCCTACGGATCAAACCGCCGAGAAGCCGACCTGGTTCGTCGAGCCACCGTCGAAAGGTCAAAAGGCGGACGGTAGCAAGCCCGACAGGAAACAATCGAAACAACACAACGGTCAAGGAGCCACGAACGTAACGCCTCGGGAATCCCAAAACGCCCAGATGATTCGACTGAACGACACGAATGTGATTGGTAAGGCTTCTTGGGGAGAAAAACGTTACAGTGACCGACCGATCGGTGACCTTTTCCAGCCACCTCACTCAAATCGTACACTCGGATCGTTCGCAAAAGCGC
>JAQGCW010000344.1:0-12582 GCA_034700065.1 Mesodorylaimus bastiani | reverse complement strand
TCTTCTTGAGCCAATCGGAAATACAATTGAAATGGAACGTATGACCACATTTTAAGGCCGAAATTTTCGTTGGGTCGAATTTTTCTTGACAAACTGAACAACGAGCCGGCATTTTTCGCAAATTGATCAATCGAATTGAAGGACGATGACAATAATTCGGACGACGAAGTGATCAGCCGATCGACGAGAAGAGATGGAAGGAAGAAAATGAGTTTGCAGCTTTCCAAGAATTCCATCCACGTCTTCGTCGACCAAAGTTTCCATTTTCCATTTTCTCCGATTTTTCGCACTTTTCGTAGTGAAATTGATGATATTTAATTGGCGCGAAATTTCAAAAATCGATTTGCTATCTCTTCACTGTTTGATCGCTGGTCGTCTCACGAATTGACGAATTTGCATCTTCTCGGCCCGATCGATTTCGGTCTTGTTCCTTCGAAAAGGTCGATTAGCGGAAGAATCGGTTTCTAAAGAATGATCTCCTCGTCGATCTCGCACGCCATTCTTCCCAAACCGACCACTCGTCGACGCTGCTTTCTTCACGACTGACTGTCCGAGAGCCATCAGTCGCCCTGGGTGCCGCCCGTAGTGTAAAGTGCGCGCGGGTCACGTGATCGAGAACACTTTACACTGCACACGCCGGTGGTGCGACGGAACTCCGCCGTCCATCGTCATTGTGAGTTTGGTTGTGATCGCGAGCGGTCGGTCTCTCGTTGTGGAAGTCATTGGTCATTTGTATTTTCTCGCAATTACGACGGTCACTCGTTCAAATGGTCGGTCTGTGCTTCTCCTGGATATCATGGTGAGTTATCGATTTTTCGTTTCTTTTTTGGATTTTTGTTTTGAGTTTGGTTTTGGTTTTGTTCTTTCGATAGTTGCTGTTCCATAAAATCAATGTGATTTGTAAATCTGTGATCAATCACGAGTTCACATTTGGAGATTTGAATTTTCCCGCCTTTCTTCCAACATTCTTTTTCTTCTCCCAAAAATGATGAGAGATCTCCAGAATTTTATCGAATTCTTCCAAAATTTCTTGAAAATTTACGAAATGTTTCTCAAATTCGAATCGAACCGAAATCGTGATGCAAATTAGTATTTTACGCGTTTCTTTCTTAAGTCATCCGCCGTTAAAATGTATAAAACGTAATTTTAACAATTCGAATCGACGTCATTGTTTTTCGACATCGACAGCGGCGAGGAAAGAGCATGCGCCGTCGTTCGAGGATCGAATTCCGCCGGCCAGTTCGATCGTGGACGTTCTAATTTGCGGCGGTGGAATTTCCGGAGTTTCGGCCGCGTATCATTTGACGAAGAAAGGAATCAAAAATGTGGTTTTATTGGAACAAGGGAAGTAAGTAACCATTTTTTGTTTGTTTTATGGTCAATTTCCTGTTTATAGATTGTTTTTTTGTTTGTTCTTTCTGTTTTCATGGCTCTGAATGCCTTGTTTTGTAAATGTTTTGTTTCATAGTTTGGATTTGCCGAAGATTGGTCCACATTTTTCTCTAATTTTGCTATTCTAATTTTTTTTTCTAATTTTTCTCGAATTTAGGAAAACATTTTCTGTTTCCTTCAAAATAGCTTTGGTTTTCAAAAGTTTTGAGGGTTAGATTTTAAAGTGTAATCTTCCTTACAAGTTTCATTCTCTTTCCTTCTTTCAGAATCGGCGGAGGCGTGACATGGCTCAGTGGCGGATTGATGTCCGGTCGTCATTTATGGCAGCATCCCCAAGTCCACGATTTGGCAGCGTATTCGTCGGCATTGGCTCGAGGTCTCAGCGAAATGTATCCGGATATCGGTGAGTAATTTTTCGATTTTCCTTTATTAATTCTGGCCTATTCTGGTTTTGAGTGTGACGTTTTGTAAAATGGTTTCTTTTGCAGCTTACGTGAAATGCGGTCGAATTCTACTTGCTCAATCGGACGCCAATATGGTCGATTTGCGACGGACGGATGCTTTGGCCAGGTAAGCTTCGACTGATTTTTCATTTGTATCGGGTTTTATTTCATAAAGTTGAGTACTGTTTAGAGCCCGAGGCTATGACGCTCGGATCATGCAACCGAAGGAGGTCAAGGAGGCCTGTCCGGCGGTGAATATCGAAGGAATCAAAGTAAGTATTCGTAATTTCCTTATCAACAGACAGAACAATGAAGTTTATATAATTCAGACAGCTTTATTCGTCGGCGACGATGCCAGGCTCAATTTACTCGCTCTCTGCCGCGCGTTGGCCATCGAGGCCAGGAAACAAGGTAAGAAAATTTGTATCGGTTTTCTATTTGCTCGTCACACATTTATAAAAAGTAAATTTTCTGTTTTCCAGGTGCTAAAGTGGTCGAGAATTGTCGCGTTCATTCGTTGAAAGTGGCCGACAACGGTCGTGTGTATGGTGCGGAAACGGATCAAGGATTCGTTCAATTCAAAACTTTTATCAATGCGGCTGGTTTGGTGAGTTTGAAGCTTTTGGTTTCGGGTACAGATTTCTGTAAATGTTCGTTTTGTTTTCAGTGGTCAGCGAATATTCCTCTGGAAGGAATCGACGAACATCCGGTCAAGATCCCGTCACAATCGTGCCATTACAGTTACATGATCACGAAACCGTGCGATGGTGTGCCTTCCGATATACCAAGTAAGTCCTTTTCTCTGTTCCGTCTCACTTATCGATCGACGAAAAGCATGTTCCTGCTTTTTCAGTTGTCCATGACCTCGACGACAATGTGTATTTGAGCAACATGACAAGTTCCAACGTCGGTGTGGATTTTCCGGCGTTGCTGTGCGGTGGTTTCGAAGAGACAGCGGTCAAACCGACGTTCATCAAGACACCACCACCGCGCGATTTTAATTTCCAAGAACTGCCGGACGATTGGGATCTATTTTGTAAGTACTCTTCGATGAGGTTTATTTGATTCTTTGAAATAATTTATCTGGGTTACTTTTCTTTAGATCCTATCTTGGACAAATTGCACAAACGTTTTCCCAGCTTGACGGATGCTAAGGTCGAAAAATTGATCACGAGCGCCGAATGCTACACGCCGGATGGGTACGTTTTGGTCGGACAAGTGCCTCAGGTATGGAACTTTTTTTGATCTTTTTTGATCTTTTTGATTATGAGAAATCTATTCGTTTTCAGGTCCCAAATTACTACACAATCTCCGGTATGAACGGAGTCGGAGCGAGTTGGGCCGGCGGCATTGGACGATTGCTCGCCGATTGGATCGTGGATGGACAATCACCGCAAGATGTTTCGAAAATCGACGTGGCTCGCTTCCTGGAGATGCACAGCAACAAATATTTCATGACCCAGCGAGTGCCCGAGGTTGTCAGTAAGTGTTTCTGGATCTCGTTTAAAAGTTTGGTTTAAAAGTTATTCGAAATTTCAGGCCTTTCGTTTCGAGCCTTGATGCCAACCACGCAACACGGAAGTGCTCGCAATTTGCGTATGTCACCGATTCACGCGCATTTACGAGCAGCCGGTGGAGTATTTGGCGAAATCATGGGTTACGAAAGACCATTGTATTTCGGCCGGGAGCGAGGTGGTAAGTAGCGTGTTTGATCACCTTTTTCATCGATCAAAATCAATAATTTATTGCAGAACATCCACCATTCGTCGGCGAGGACAATCCGATCGGTCGGCCGGACTGGTTCAGTTTCGTGAAAGACGAATACGAAGCGTGCAGAGAACGCGTTGGAATTATGGATATGTCGAATTTCTCCAAATTCGAGTTGGTGGTAAGGTTCTTTTATTTCTTTATTTTCCATTGGTGAAATTGAGAATCTATGTGGCCATTTCAGAGTCAAGACGATCAAGTTGTCAAGTTCTTGCAAAAGATTTGCTCGGCCAATGTGAACAAGCCGGTTGGGTCGACGATCTTTACGGGAATGCAAAACGAACAAGGCGGCTATGTCACCGATTGTACGATCAGTCGGCTCGGAAAATCACAGTAAGTATCGTCTGTTGTGTTTTTGTTGTTGTCATTGTCATTTCGACCCTGTCACGTTTACTTCTGACTTTGCAAATTACGCCCTGGTTTCAGTTTCTTCATCGTCGCCCCGACCGTTCAACAAGTTCGATTGCGATTGTGGCTCGAACGTCACGTGCACGAATTTCCCGGCGTATCGATCCAAGATGTCACGTCAATGTACACGGCCTTGAACGTGATCGGCCCGTCGTCGAGGCATTTATTGCAAGATCTGACCGAGGAATCGATGACTGCCACGGATTTCCCAGCATTCAGCGCGAAGGTAAGTTTGTTTGACTTTCTTCCTGGAGCGTTATATTTTTAAAGTTAAATAATGAGGTTTGGATTGCAGGAAATAAGCGTCGGTTACGCCAGTAATGTCAAGGCCATTTCGGTAACCCATTGCGGAGAACTCGGTTGGGTTCTTTATATTCCTAATGAGGTATGAGTTTTTTATCTTCCCTTTTCGATTCAGTCTAAATTTTTTTGTTTTCTAGTTCGCCCAACACGTCTACGAACGGATCGTCCACTCCGGACGCAGTTTCGGTCTCCAACACGCCGGTTATTACACGTTGCGACAACTACGTATCGAGAAATTCTACGTTTATTGGGGAATGGATATCGATTTGACGACGACTCCGACCGAATGCGGTCGATTATTTCGGGTGAATTTCGACAAAGAGGGCGGTTTCATTGGACGTGACGCTTTGTTGCGCGAACGCGACGCCGGTGTCAAACGACGATACGTACAATTGTTGGTCGATAAGGACGCGCACGATTTGAACTCGGATCCGTGGCCGCAAGGTGGCGAACCGATTTATCGAAACGGACAGTTTTGCGGATCGACAACGACGGCCGCGTATGGATTCACGCTCGGATGTCAGGTGAGGGATTTGACCGGTTTCTTAACTGTTTGTGGGTTTGGAGGGACCGACTGATCCAAAGTAGAAGGTTCCCTTCCCCAAGACGCACGGTGAATCTCTTGCTTGAAACTTTCCGTTTCAGGTTTGCATCGGCTATATTCAAGAAATGGACGAACACGGTCAACGTCAAACAATCTCGACCGACTATGTGAACGATAAGGACGCCAAATACGAGATGGATATCGCCGGAAAACGATATCCGGTCAAGGTGAATTTACATTCACCCTCGATCCCGATGATGTCTTCCGAACATCCGCAACATTATCGACCGACCCAGTGATCGAATTCGGTAATGCGCTCTCTTGATTGCTGTGGTGCATGGATTTGCATAATTGAAGATACGATATGGGCGATGGTTAGAGATTATTATACTGCGTGTTTTAAAAGGAAATCTTAGTTGTTTCTGTTTCCGGTGTAGTTTTAGTTCATTTCGAAAAAAGATTATAGAGAAAAAATTGCTTTCACTTCCAAGTTTCAGACGCCTTGTACAGAAACGAATTATAAAAAATATTCTCAAGGCAACCTAATTGAACATTACTTCTTAATTAATTAATTTCAAAAAAAATAATGTGCAAACCATCCGAAAAAAGAACCAATGACCAGACAACCAACAAAAGCCAAGAAGAAGCAGCATTCGTGCAAAACAAAAAGGAAAACGCAAATTCAATTTTTAGTACAAGAGCAAACTGTTCTTCCCTCGAACCATAAAATGGATCAAGAAAAAGAGCACATTCTTAAACACAAAAAAGACAAAAGACAAAAAGTTTCACTCCCTATTTTTGAAAAAAGATATCCAAGAGAAGAAAAGGCAAAAAAGTTCCAGTCCGAGTTGCGTAGGCACCGAATGGTGTTGGTCTAACAGGCAAATTGGGGGATGCTTGGGAAGTGTACCCAGAATGCACATTGAAAAGTTGAATAAGGTAGTAAGCCCTCCAAAAAAGAAAACGACAAAGATACATTCCAAAAAAGGAAAAGGAAACATTCTCGGGGGAATATACAGTGCTCAAATTGGCACCTAAGTAAAAAACTGCGAATTACCACAAAAAAGAAGAATCGGAATCGTTTTTTTAGAGAATAAGAAAAGGAACATTTTCTTCGGATAAGATTTTTTTTAAAGAAATCGTAAAATAAGAAGCTTACTTTTTTATGGCCAATTTGTTGGGAATCATTTGACGATCGGGCGATTTGGAAGCGACCAAATATTTCTTGCCCGTCTTATCTTTACTACTCGCTCGTAATTTCTTCGAAAACGAATCGAATACGTGCTCCTTGTTGCTGAGATTCGTCGGTAGTTGCTGGCGAATCTCGGTTCGATTGGCGTTCGTCACTGCGCCCGCCAAATGCGCCGGAACATCGACCGGACGGAACGATGTCGCCCGTTGAATGCTGCTGATCGACGACGGGTTAATCGGCGATGAATCGGTGACCGAAGAGTCGGCGGGACTATGCGAACGATGGAATGACGACGGGGAGACAGCGTCCGAGGCGAAATTGGACGCCGTCGATGAAGGCGACGATAGTAGAGGAGCGACGGGCAATCCGTGAAGTCGTTGATTCTCCCACGAAGATCGCAAGAATTGCCATCGTTCTTGTATTTCGGTCTCTTCCTTGGCGACTTTCTCCTGTAAGGAAAAACAAGTTGTCAAAAATCAACTCAGGACTAGTTTTTAAAAAGCACAATGGGGTACTTACTTCTCGTTCCTTCAACGCCTTTTCCTTGCACTTCAGTTCGATATCCTTGTCGGAGGTTTCTTGACTGAATTGTTTACGACGCGCTTCCAACTCGGTCGACAATCGACGCAAATTCTCCAAACCGCTATCGCACGCCGTTTGTCCGGCCGTTTGTCTCGGTTGATCTTTCGCCAATGCAACCTCGGTGATGAGCCTGCAGATTTTTGAAAAAGAAACTGGTCAAGGTTTGACAACCAAAGGAACGCAAGTGAGAAATCGGCTTACCTCAGCTTATCCTGACGAAGTTCTTCGACTTGCATCTGAAACGGAGTAAAGTTGATCAGAACTGTATTAGAAAGCGATAATTTTCAACTTACCGCGAAATCCGCCCAACAATTCAACAGATACGTAGTAGCATCGCCCACTGTTTTTCCGCCCGATTGGCACAAATCGTCTAATAGCTAAAAGAACACGGAACTATTTGCAAAACTTTGCAGACGAAACGAAACGAAAAATTCTTACCTGTGGCATCTGGATTCGTTTTCCGAGGCGATCTTCCATTTCCGGTATGCCAGCGATGGTCGGATGCTTCTTCAGCCCTGCAAAGAAACGCCCCTCGTAATCTGGATGTAGAACTTGTTTTATAAACCCGACTTACTTGGTCTTCGGCTGGTGCTTCCGGTATAATGAAACGTCTTCGAGCGACCAATTTCGGATCCTGCTGTTGTACCCGCGGACTCGTCTTTATTGTCGCCTTGAGCGCCCTCGGAATCCAAGGAATCCGGTTCGTCTCGCACAACGCTGCCGAATCGTTCTTGAACAGCATGCCATATCGCGGAGGCTGAAAAAAAGAGAAAAAGAAATAAAGGTCCCGAAAATACAGTAAAACTGTAAAATCAAAGAAATATCTAATAGGCTACTTACAGTTTTCCTCGTAAACCGAATCGCTCCTGCCGCGTCTTTCCTGGTATTCGTTGAGAAGGGATGCGATCTGGAAGAAGTCAGAAACATACGTCAATAACCACCGAAGCGATTAAAAGATGGAAAAAAAGCTCACCTTGTCCTTATCTTCGTTATTTCGAATTGGCAACTTGGCGATATAGTTCTAAAGGTCGAAAATTATCGCATCGGGTCTCGGTAAATAAGCAAAACGCCCAGTTTATTGTACTTACGAACATATCCGCGTAGACTTTCAATCGCGAATCGAAGACCGCGCGCATGTACACGTTGGTTTCGTCCAGTTTGTCTGAAAGAGGAGAACAAACGTGTAAGTTGAGATAAAATAAAAGTCCAAATCGATTCTCACCGAAATATAATCGCAATTCATCTTCCTCCTTGCCGGATAAGAGCGATTGCGTCTGCCGATCGTCTTTTGGAGCTGAAATAAAAGTCCGATTAGAAATATTGGTGATCTCAGCGCCAAAAGAAAAAACGCTATCCTCTCTTACCTTTGGACGCACAAACCAACACGGCTCGTTGAATCCGATCCATCCACATGGACAATTCCTTCTTGGACTTACACGAAATATCGTACATGTCCGGTTTGGGACTGACGGCGATCAAGTAGATTCCTTGCGAACCGAGACGACCCGCCTTGTCGCGTACGATCAGCTTGTGAAGCCTGATCACGCCGTTCTGAAAAGGAAGAAGCCAAAGTAGAAGGCTGTTTGAATTAGAGATGGGATATTTAAAGCTGACCTTTTGATCTTGACGGAAGAAATTGTAACCACCGTTTCCGTTCTTCTGCAGAAATACTATCACGTCGGAAAATAACAGCAATGTGACCTCTGAAAAAGAAGGAATCGATTAGATTGATGACAGCACAAAAGAGTAAGGGAACATTCTTATTTTAACTTACCAGCCGACTTTTGCCTCGCACTTTGCCACAACACGTCTCCGTAATAAAGCAACGTTCGCTCTGAACTGCGCATATCTTCCACCTGAAGGAAAGCAATCCCTGGTCAAAAACTATCAGGGGCCCAAAATAGTTGGGCGAAAAACCAAAACAACCCTTGCCTTGAAAAACTCCTTCCATTCCGACATTGTCCCTTGCGCGACTTCTTGAAACGAAATTTCTGTCGACGCTTTCGAATCCATCGAATTGCATATTTCCAATCTCGCTTGTTGCATTTGCGCTTTCTCGATACCCGAATCAACCGATGCGATCAGATCTTTGACGGCGCGTTCCGCCACTATCATTCTGTCCTTCTCCGTTGAATCGTCTATAAAGCCACATCAAGTCTTATTTCACAATAGACCGAATAATAATATCAACACTTACCAGCGGTGTTCTTTCGAAGATTCTCGACGAACGAATGATACTTGCTCAAGCGTTGCGTGATCAGAAGCAAGCAATCCGGCAATGATCGACTTTTGTAGAATGGACCGGTGGCAACATTCTGAAAAATGCACATTTAGACAACATCGAAAAAGGAAACAATTTTCTGGACTCACTTTCACGAAATTGGTGAATTCGGTCGACGAATTCGCCAGACGATTGAATTCACGAACCGTCGCGTCTTTTTGGGAGCAAAATTGCGTATAGGCGGTGCTCATTTTCGGAGCCGATTCGTTTGAAAACTGAAAAAGAGATCATGTAGGTAATAAATAAATTACCCAGGAAACAGCATCGTTTCCTTGGACTCACCTGCTCAATAAGTACGTCATGTACGGTACTGACGACAATGGCTCCGTCTCGTTTTTTCTTCAACGCACGGAAGAATCGATAATGGATTTCGATCAGCTCGTTCAAGCAAGGTAGCAATTGGTTCAAACGTTCCATCGGAATAATACCATTCATCACGAGACCAACGAAATAGGTCTGAAAAAAAGATGGAACGTTGATATCGAACCACTAAAAACGGAGATAAAAAGCAGTGGTTACGTACGTATTTTAAAACTGTTAACGTTTGACAATGATGCTGCTCAGTGACGAACATTTCTGAAAGGAGAACGACGGCTAGATTCTGGCTCGACGAAAACAAAAAAAGAAATCATAACGACCACTTACCGTGGAAATTATCCTGTCGTTTGACTTCCTTTTGCGGCAGTTTCTTTTTCTCGGTCTTCCCAGGACCCGCGCTCCAAGCGTCGGGGAATTCGTCCCATAAGCCGAGCTCCTTCCATTCTTCGTCCATCCTGGAAATGGTGAAATCAATTTGAAATTGAAATCGACAAAGAATTCAGCAGAGTCTACTTACTCGACGAATGAACGAAATCCATTTGGATGTGTTCGGAATGATGGCGGCAAACTGAATCCGGCTGGGGCGGTCATCGAATACGAGACTTCGGGGAACATACCAACTACGGAATGACGTTGTCCAGTCTTCATTGATTGACTTCTCACGGGCTCGTTGAACGGAGACGGTTGATCCGGATCACCTGAACGAGACATGACGTCAGAAAACGGTTACAAAAGTGAAAAAGATGCACTTACGAAGCTTCAGACCATTTTGAGACGTCGAAGTTTCCAAAATCGTCGGCCGCATGGGGCCGGACTGCTGTTTTCCAGGCTGAAAGAAGTGAAAGAGTTGAGACGAGCCGAGTAATGAACAAGTATATCATCTTACCTTCGGATGCTTCATTTTCACACAGGAAGACTTGTCCAACGACGCTTTGCACGAAGAATGCACCGAGGAGAGGCAATCTGAAATCGAAAAGAATCTGCGATTACTAAATAATGTTTAGCAAACGAAGTCAAATAATTTACCATTGCACTGGTAAGCGTCCGTATTCGCCAAGGGCTTGCTACAAACGTCACAACATGCAGAATTGCTGCATGAATTCTTGATCCAGAAGTGGGGCCTCGATTCCTGAAGGAAAAAATTTACAGATTGTAACATCATAGTCAATCAGGACAAGGAATCAAACTGTACTTACGTTTGCCTTCGAGCGCTTCGATCGCGTTCCAAAGAATCCAGACGATCGTTCTTTCGTTTTCGTTCCTTCGCCAGTTCTGAAACGAAAAAGAATTGATCGAAGCAATAAACGAGTAAATAAATCGATCAAAAAAGTAGTCTTACCTTTCCACTGGTTTCGACACTTTGGACGGCAATAATCCCATCAGCGGAATTCGTGGAGTGATGGCCGGTATTCCGGCGGTGATCGACGACGTCCGAGTGCTCTTCATAGCTTTTCTCGAAGTCGACTCGCGATCTCGGGTGCTTCCTTAAAATTTAAAAAACGATTACAAAAACTGATAAAAACAATTAAAAAAATGTTGCGACTTACCTCTTCCAAGTTCGTTGACCGTAGAATCGATGGACGGTGTCGACACCGATAAACTTCGATCCAATCCTTTGGAAGCCACCGACGACGAAGAAGCGGATAAAGCCACCAAAACCGTTCCTTCCTCCAGTGCATCGTAATTTTGACTGACGGGTCGATTGTTCGTTCCGTCCGATTCGCGATTCACGAAACCCGACGATAATCCTCGACGAACGGGTAATTTGGACGTTTGAGTCGATGGCGTTAATTTCGGCGATTGATTCGTCGTCGTCGCTGTCGTTTTCTCCTCGTCGACGTCTCCACTCGAGCCCAACGTTTCCGGTTGAGAATACGAATGCGGAATATCCAACGACGACATCGATTGACCGCGCGAATGCATCAGAGTCGGAACCGATGGACGTTGGCGATTTCTGATCGAAAATTCGCTCGCCGATATTTCGTCGTCTTCTTCATTCTCCTCGTCATTGTCGTCTTCTTCTTTGAACGAAACAACCACGGCTTCCAGACTCAATCGATCGCTGCTGGGCTCCAAATGTGCGTTATTGTTGTTGTTGTTGTTGCTCGATTCGTGATCGTCCTTCTCCTCGTCGATCACCGATAATTGCGTCGATTCGTTGGGCACTTCCTCCGAGCATTCGCGAAATACCTCGTCGTTTTCCTCCTGTGAGCATGGTATGCGAAATCGCTCGTCGTTGTCCTTCTGTGTGTATAGCTCGTAGTACGGATCGTTTTCCTCCGGTTCGGATGGTACGGGAACCCAGTCGGCTGGTATGAATTCATCGGATGGTAAGAATTCTTTCGGACACGGTTTCACGAGTTCCGCATGGACATGATCGATTTTCTCCAACTGCTCGAACCCGATACACTCAATCGCCACGTCCGAATGCCCGTCCGACAACGATAATAATGAACTCGGACTCGACGGACTCCTTGTCGACGGACTCGCATGGCATCGATTCAAACTGACTAACGATTTCGATCTAAAAAATAATACAATTATTTTACAATAATAATACAATTAATTAAAACGAAAAAGACAAGTAAACGACAAATACATAAAAGTACTCAAAAACTATGAAACTTACCTTCCGTTTCCACCCAAATCCTCGTTGTGTTGTGACGAGACGGAATTTGGCAAACTTCGAACTCGATGACGCATTTTTCTTTTCGATAAATGACGAAAATAATTTTCAAATTCGATTCATTCGATAAAATAAAATAACATTCGTTCGTAAATTCTAAACATTAAAATAAACTTTTTGTAGTATCAAAGAGCAAGAAAAGAATTGAGGTGAGAAAATATTGAAAATGGAATGGAAGAATCAAGAATCGCGAACAAACGCGTCACCGCGCACAAACCGAAACAACGAATAAAATGGTGTAAAGTGCAAAATTCATACCTTCAAAATCCATCAATCCGATCGATACATTCATCGATTCATCGATTTGCAATGCAAATCGATCAAATATTCAATGCCGTTTTCAATATTTCGCGCATTTCGTCGATGAACGGTCGGAACATTCGAATTTCATTCGTCGATTTGTCGCTGATTCATTCCGATTGCCGTCTTCGAAGTTGATTTGTCGTTGCAATATTGATTTCGTATTCGCCAGTTCGATCGAAGACTCGATATCATCTTCCCTCAGAATCAATTTGTCCAAAATCGATCGCCAGCGATATATTGATCGAATACTTGGCAGGATGGATTTTGACCAGACGCGGTTGTACTTGACCTCGAATCTCTCGTGCTCCATATATCGACGAATCTGAAAGAGAAGAATCTGAAAGAAAAGGAATCAGATCACAA